>JAVYIG010006095.1:0-124454 GCA_035222895.1 Strongylocentrotus droebachiensis
AATGTTTATTCAATATTACACTGCATTCACTGGCTTAAAAATTGATAACAAATACATGCTGACGTATATTTGTGAAGTGTACAGAATGATGATGTATAATTTTATGTCGTCTGGATTTTGAAATCATGTGATGTTATTATAGTTATACAGAATGTTTTCATACAATGGTTTACAGACATTTTATTTGACAGGACTTATACATTTCTGACTAAACAAATGGTGACAAGGTTTTATATCCTTTTCCCCCTCTTCCTGTCAGATCTGTATACCAGAAGCCGATACTTACAAGAAACACTCAATAATATTGTTTAATAAGTAAAATAAACAGATTTTAGAGCATATTTTCTGTTAGTTTTGTTATGTTTTGATGAACTGAATGTGCGAAGAACCATTTACTGGATGAGAATGTAAAATGAAAGATAAATGTCGATATGTGAAGGCTTCCACTTAACCAAAAATAAATGAATATAATTACGGGGATCCGGGACGGGAATCATGTGCCACCGGAATGCGTGATTTTTTCACAAAAAATCCCTTGACAAGGGTTAGGGTTTTGTAGGCCTACAGTGTAATTCAGATCGGATATTTTAGCTCATTTTTTCGCTGGAGTATACAAAAAAACCTTTTAAATAATGGCCCCTTTCTGCCTAATTATGACCATTATATACTCTCTTTAAAAAAAAGAGTGAATTTTCAAAATCACGGACGTCACTCCTCTGGAGAGTGAAAATGTAGTGAAAATAGAGTGAACATTCACTCTTTTCTTCTTAGAGAGCACTCTAAAATCAATTGATTTTCACTCCTAAACAAGTGATCACGGACGTCACTCCCCAAGAAAGTGAAAATAGAGTGAAAATTCACTTTTTTTTTTAAAGAGAGTATGGTACGGGTCAGTTGTCGGCCTTATACATTTTGTCAGGACTTATACATTTTTTACTAAACAAATGGTGACAAGGTGTCAGTTGTTAGCGGCACACCCCAGTCGGAACCAAATGTGAGTATCCCCCCCCCCCCCCATGGCATAATTTGTTAACCAAAAATAAAATATTTTATAAAGGAAGAAACCAATGAATTTATTAAAGATGAACATGAATAAATGATTGAAGAAATAAATTGTCACATGTCACCAAAAAACGTTTAGTTCTACCCATTTTGTTTTTCTTTTTACTTTCCTGAAATGGAATATGGATCACTTCCGAAACACTTCAATGAATATACACTTCAATAAATTATCATTTGGCAGCCTGTGGATCCAAGGGGGGGGGGGGGGGGGGGGGGAGCGGGAGAGGAGCGGGAGAGGCGCGGGAGAGGCATCGAAGAAATTCACTGACGAGCAAGCCGAAAACATAGAGGATAAGCACGACATAAAAGGTCCTTGGCCTTTTCAGGTGTTTAATGAATTTTCCCGGCCCATCCCCTTTGGAGGAGGATTTTCTTCAAATGAATGTCTCATATATACAAGTACATTTATTTATTTTTGGTTAAGTGGAATCTTTTGCATACAGACATTTATGTTTCATTTCACATTCTCATCCAGTAAATGGTTCTTCACACATAAATGTAGTTGGGCATTCCGTTCATCAAAACATAACAAAACAAACTATAATAACATCGCATGATTTCAAAATCCAGACGACATAAAATTATACATCATCATTCTGTACACTTCACATATATACCTCAGCATGTATTTGTTATCAATTTTTAAGCCAGTGAATGCAGTGTAATTTTGAATAAACATTGTCATATTTCTTCCTTCAGGAAGAAAAATAACCCACATCCCCGTTTACCCTATTATTAAGCGAGTAGGGCCTACATGTAAAAACTACTTCAGGACTGGAAATTAAAAAAGACATATATCTTTTTTTATAATTACAATGAATATTTAGGGACTCTAATTCTGTAGGCATATTCTTAAAACTACCATTGCATTGCTAATACGAGAAATGTTTTCATAAAAAGTTCTAATTACACAAAAATTACTCGAGTCTTGTCGGTACGGAGCCACTGATCTCTACACAGATCAGTGTACATGTACGTACATTCAAGAGAATTGCATACGATCCTTACAATAATATCAAATTGGCAACACGCTATTTCTCGTCTGTTTCATGGTAGCTATGACCTGCTATGACCGCCTATTTTCGAAATATTTTCACCCTGACGAGGTTTTCATTAGTTTTAGAAGTTCATATTTGCAAAATCATATTATTTACATCAGCAAATGTGATTAGCTTTGGGAAATATTCGAATAGATTACATAATTTCTTCGTACGACGGAGACGGAGATTGTGCTGTTTCACTCTCGTCGCACGGTGAGTTTATACACGTGTACGAACGGAGAGTTGGCGGTCTCGTTCACGCCCATTTCTCTTAAATAACTTGTCAATTAAAATGATGTATTATACGAACGGCAAAGATTCAGTCGTAGGAATAAGCTGATTTGGGTTCTGTGTATTTTTATCATTTTATTAACATTATCTAAATCTTGGACCAGTAATCTATGCAACGGACTGGAACAAAAATCGCGCTCGGCCCACGGTCTAAATTTCTTCACCAGGAATGGCAACCAATGCAGGAACAGTTCTAGAATTATTTGGAGGGGGAGGTGTAAGAAAATTTCTGGCATGTCTTGTTAAATGTTAGCCTCAGTGCCCCCCCCCCCCCCCCTCCCCTCCTCCTCAGTGCCCCCTCTCCCTCTAGAATATAATTTTGCATTTACATGATGTACATGTACATGTAGCTGGCCTATTATGAATTTACTATTAGTATGGGAAGTTTTTTCAAGAGCCCTAAAAAGGAATTCACATGATAGTATAGGGTTGTTAACCTCAATATAAATAGATGACCTGGTCATTAAATTGCAAATGTTTGCTTTTGTTGTGACTGTATGATGTAACCACTAACCAGTATTGACATTCTTTGTTGGTATGGAAATAGAGGCATGCAGCCAGTAGGCCTTTTGTCATAATTTAAAGGGATAGTTGAGTTTTGTTGCAGAGGGTGCTACACAAAATAATTTTTGTGAGATAATGAAAAACTGAATATACTGTATAATGTATGAAGTTATGAACATACCGAAATGTCCTCGACCAAGAATATACAATTTAAATGACAAAATCATCTTTGTTTGATCAAAATCGGTTCAGAGACTGCTGAAATATCCATAACCATTGTGGTGCCCCACAAATATTCAGTAATTTTGAACCAGCCGTTGAAAAAGCCAATTGATGCCAATATTGTCTTTTCGTAGGCTTTACTCGTGTTGATTATAATACATACATGTACATGTACAACCAGCCGGCCAACTGGTGTATTGTTGTTATTAATTAATTAATTAATCAACGGTCACCGTATTGTTTTAAACGTGGAGCTGAATTGGTATGATCGTATTCAATCTAAATTCACACATTTTGGGGTCTAAAATTACTTTCATAGCAATTTTAGGTTCTTAAAGGGCACTAGAAATGTCATTATAAGAATAAGAGCAATAACCATGCACTTTGAAGGCATTTAAGCGATCTTAAACAAGAACTTAACTATCCCTTTAATGTAACCAAATTTAATGCATATTGTAAAGTGTCTTGATACTAATTATTTCATTCACTAGTTACAAATAATTGTATTTCAATAGCCGAATTGCTTACATTAGTTATCGCTACATGTATGTAGAAAAACATTTCTTGACACCATTGTACAGTATAAGTTATAACAGACCTCAATCTAACAAAATATCTTAAATTAATACATGCAATTGCATAATTGCATTCTGAGTATTGAAATACAAAGTTTTTTGTTACAGGTGAATGAATAATGAATGCCTATTGAGGCACTACAATTGGACTTACATGTATCATGCTTGCATTAATTTAGTTACATTACAAAAATTGCCTATTACACGTATGGAACATCTCCAATCAAATAAATTGGTAGCTTGATGTGCACATACTGTTTGTCCAGGGTTGCCAATTTTCATGAATTTTTTCTTTCTTTCCAAGGGCTAGGATGGCTACAAAGGCTGCAAATGTTAATTAATTTTCCCTTACCTCTCGAGGCCAAAATTTTCCCAGAGCCCCCTGTTGATATTAAGGGCTGATAACGTAGATTACATTATTGAATCTGTATAGTACTGTACATAGTCCAGTGGCAGTGTAAATATCTCTACTAAGTATGATACATTATCACATTATCTGTTCTTTTCTGCCAGGCACCATACAATTTACGCCTACATGAGTAAATTACATGCTGGCCTAGATGTCAGTTGTTCTTTTGACAAGGGTCTGGGTAGTCCACTGCCTGGTCTTTTTCCGTGTCCCGCGCCTAATCGGCTGAGAAAATAACACCCCCCTCAACGCTAAAACAGAGACAGTCCTTGCCTTTCTTATGTTTCTTCCTTTTCTTCAAAGGGTGTATTTTCAGGGGTCGAGCAAACGTTTTGTTTTAGGTCCAATAATTAAAATGTTTTACATAAACTTTTGACCATAAGTGGTTTCTTTCTGAAAAAGAAACAAATTCATGTGTTCTAGGTTGCTTACATGTAGTTGCTTACATGTACAGTGTGTGTAAGATATAAAGAGCCAAAGTGTAGGCCTACAATAGTTCTCAAAAGAATTAAAACCTAAATGTGGTTATTTGAACATAAGTTCATTTGTATGATAATTCTTCGTAAAATGACCGGCACAGAAAGACATAAGGGGTTGGTTGCAAGCACAAGGTCAGGATAACTTGCCTCTTGTGTGGAAGATGCAATGGAATGTGATTGTACCTGTGAACAAAATATTAATTTTTATACAGACTTTTGATGAATTAAGAGAAGAAATATGATAATATAACATGTATTTTACCAACCTTAAAATTTAATAGGCAAGCTCTGTAGCTAATATAAATTGACAAAGCAGGAAAAGAAAGGCACCAATCCACCTAAAAAAATAGAAGTTACAAAACTAAACACAACATCCTATAGATTCATTGGAAAATAATGGGAGGGGAGGGGGGGGGGGGTTCATTCTAATGTGGTAAACAGATGTAGGGATGACTCGGCTAGGTACATGTACATGCCAAGTGAAAGGCATGGGAGGTGATTGCCCTTTGTGAGAGGAGAGACCGTGCCAGATTTTATTTCAAAGAAAATGTCATTTACATCACAGTGAAATCATGAATGTGGTTTAGACAAATTACTGGCTACTCTGCTGAGTCATGTTCTGTGCCAGTGATGCATCTATAGTCTATACTTTCATTTCTCTTTTCTAAGAAGAAGTTTCCAGTTCTAACATCATATGATCTACCATTTACCAATCTTTCTTTTAGCCAAATATTAATGTGTCCCCTCACACTTTCCTGTTTCTGCCTCCCCCCCCCCCCCCTTCTCTCATTTTCTCTCTCTAGCTTTCTCTTTCTTTCTGAAATTGTTGGTGAACATGAAATGAAGAAGTATCTGAGGAAATCTATGCAACTTAGGAACACAAATCATTAACATGTATAGCAATTGTACGAGTGGTAAAAGAAACCTAACTATCAACCAACATGAAACACCCTCCTTCTCTTTGTCCACAAAGCCCAGACATAATTAGGAATCTACATGTACATGTACACATGGCCTTATCTATTCTCAATAGATAAAGAATCTTTATCTCTCTTTCATTTTTCTTCTTCTCCCTTTATTTCCCTTAATTTTATCTCCCACTTTACCACACCCAAAAGTTAAGATGTGCTAGCACTCATTATCAGGCCTATTTACATACCGGTAGTAGATAAACCAATTTGAAAAATCATCGTTATTTTTAACTGCTATTTACACTAATGAAAAACCCCATAAAAACCATTAGTGTTTGATAAATTATTCTTTTTTTTTGTTCTTTTTTTTTGTGTGTGTGTGAATTGTGCCCATGTTCAACTTTTTGCTGCTCTGCATACTGTACAACATGTGTTAGAACAGAAGCAAGGAGAAAATCAGAATGGTGTTTTGAGGGCGAGCATTTTATACTGAAAACTGGTAGAGTTTTCGGGCCGGCATTTAAAAAAAAAAGCACTTCAGAGCCTGAAAAGATGGGTTTTTATATTCAGGTTCTTTGTCATGTTTAGGTGTAGTTGCTTTATAGCCAATTCCAACTATACTCCAGAACATGAGAAAAACTGACGGTTTTTGCTTGCAGTGTGAATGCCCCTCTCGTGGAAGTTTTGGTAATATTCGGATTACTGTTTAACCAGACGAGAGGAAAGGTTGATTTGAATTAAAGGGATCAGGTAACTTTGTCTCAGATTCTGAAACGAAATCCTGGATTTACTGTAGCTCATGCTGCAATGATAATTATAAACCTTTAGGTCAGTCAGGAACCCATGACTTTTACAAGCCGATCGCCTGTCTGATTATCAAGATATTTATGATCGAAAATCAAAATCAAATTTTGCGTTTGCCAAACGGTTTTCATAACACTACAGTCTATTGGGGAAAACGAGTACCGTATGGTAAAACCGGTCACTCAAAGATTTTTACTTTTTTGAGATACTTCTTGGTCATTTTGAAGCGCAATTTTTTTAGGGCTACAATATAACACCATATCACAGACACTGATAACAGGTAGGGCCATGCATCTCAGATTTAACATTGTAAACGATCCCTTTAAAGGAGGATGCTATGCAGGAGAGTTTATTATGTGATCACGGTGGTCACCAGGTTATCTACCTCACGTAGGCATAAGTTAATGGTTAGCCACAGTTGTGTGTAACCTGTCATCTTTATGCTTGATGACCCATTTGCTTGCAATGTTTGCTATTTTGTTTGAATTGATAATATCCTTGGGTGGGTTCGGTTTCCACAGAGCTCTAATGACTCTTGCAAGAATTGCTTGGTGTCTCTGGCATTCATGATTGATGGCAGTCAATTATGTCTTCAGACCTATTCCTTTTGCTATGTTTGTCTTCCTTAATTGCCTGTAATATTCTTCCTTTAACCCTTTGGATGTTGTCATTATAATGTGATGTTTACAAAGTTTGGTAGAGATGCGTGTTATATTAAGAAAACATCATGTGAAAAGGGATTAACCTACATTGTGTACATGTATGTCTCTGTTCTTTTATTTCTTGTTATTTACTGTCTTTTTGCCATGTCCTGATTAATTTCTGAATTTCTCTTTTAGTTTGTCTCCCTTTTCTATGTTACTACATGTAGGGGTCTTTTGCACACAGACCCTAACATTTTCACTCTGTCCTCTCAGATATAAAGAGGTGTAAAGCCGTTTAATTAGTTAAATTGTAAATCTACAATTTAAAATACTCCTGCAACAATTTCTCTATAATAATCAAATTCAAAAGTTCAACCCTGGATCCAACACCATAGTCTATACCTTACCCCAACCCTAACCCTAGTCCAGATTCAGTCCGTTCTTTCTTTTTATCCCCCACACACAGCGCGGTCTCATAGGGTTTGCAGCGTCCCATACACTGTACATCACGCAGCACATTAATTACATTAAAAATTAATTAAAGAGTTGGTCAGAACTAAAACTTTCCACAAATGAACTAGCCCATAATAGCCACAGACTCATACCAAAAGATAGCCATATAAATAATTTCATCTGTTGTTATTTCTTGTTTAAAGTCTCTGAATGTCCCGTACGTCACAATCCAAATAGCTTGGACCTGCCCAAAAATAAAGCCCATGTTTGCAGAATAATGCAGACATTTTTTGAATTTATTAAAGTAGAAAACAATCAAGCTTTCCAATTTGGATTTCCAAATTGTCCATATACTACACAAGATCATTATTTGTTGTTATTACTAGGAAGGGGAGGTTGAGGGGGAGGAGGTTTTATCCATTCTACAACCCACACTCATGCATTTAGAATTCACCATAGTATTATAATGTTAATACATTTTCATACCAATAGGAGCTAATACAAGTGTGATAGAGTGATATTTTTGTTTGTTAGGCACGTAGGCCTACTTCTTTGATAAACATGTCAAATAGAATTGGTACAAAGTCACTGTTTAAAGATAAAGACCAGTTCTGGTCAGTTCTGGTCATGCGATTGCATTGTGAAAGAAACGTTGTGGAATCGATCAGAAAAGGTTGATCATGTAGCAAGTAGTGGTGAGCACTTCAAGGTTCTGGCATCATCAAAATGATAAGAAATTTGGCCCAGTCTTGGTAAAGTTACTTGTACAAGCACTGTACACAGAAAGATGTACTGTATATAGGACTACGCGACACGTGCGTGACACGTGCGCGATATCTATCAGGTCCAAATAGTTATAATAATTTACCAAATATATCAATTACATGTAGTACCGGTAGGCGGTTTCCCGGCAAAATTTGTATCATCACGTATTACCGTAGTCAAAACATATTCTTTCACATGATTGGTAATTGGCTTCGGGCCTTCCATTTCATTTTTTGAGAGGGGGGCTTTAAAAAACTGGTCTTTACCTTTAATGTAAATTCCTCCTCAATGTGGAAGAGTTTTACATGTTTATCACCAAATCGTTTATGAAGAATGTCAGATGATGATATCACAATTGATAATTTTGATAAGGCTATTGTACATGTTACCTCACACATCTGGCAGTGTGTAGTGCACATTCACAATTTTGCACTTTGCTCAGTGTGTTCTATATTAGAACTGCTTATCAGTCTTCTGTCTGAATCGTTTCTTATCGGTTCGAATTACGTGTACATGCACACATACATGAGCACTGTAATAGCGTGTGAATTGAGATAGACCTGTTTGGCGTAAATTGTAGTTCTATTAATGTAAATCATTAGTGAGGTTCATGCGACAGTCGGTTAACTTTAAGGCCATTTAAAAAAATATACATGTTTAGCGTCCCCGCCCGCATCCTTTTTGGGGGCCGCCTCCTATTTTTTTTTATTTGTTATTTTTTTTTTTGATTTTTTTTTTTTTGAAAGAAAAAAAACATGAAAAACTGATAAAATGGCTCTATTTCTGATTTTAAAAAATAAAAAAATTGTCGGAGGCCATCTTAAAAAAAAATGGCCCCGACTGTCAGGGAAAATGTATCGAGTGGCCATTTTGAGCGGCCTTTTTGAAATAAAAAATAAAAAATAAAAAGGGCCCCCTCCTTCCTATTTTTCGAAAAAACAGGACGCTAAACATGTTTTTTTTTTTATTTGGCCTAAGTTTAAGTTGTGGTTTCAAACTTTTAAGTTAGATTGTAGTAAGGGACTGGGAGAATACACTAGAAGTGACAAACCTTTCAATTAACTTGGATGCAGTACAGTTACACCAGCTTGCGGTTAAAATAAAAAAATTCCCCAGCTTGTGGTTAATAACTTTAAATACTTGTTGTTTTGGTCCCTTTAAAGGGATCCGGTAACTTTGACTTAGATCCTTTAGAAATAATCCTTGATTTAGCTCATGCTGCAATGATAATTATAAACCTTTAGGTCAGTCAGGACCTCCATGACTTTTACAAGCCGATCGTCTGTCTGATTATCAAGATATTAATGACTGGAATGACACATTTTGAAAACCGTTCGTTGAACGGTTTTCATAACACTACAGTCTATTGGGGAAAACGAGTATGGTAAAACCGGTCACTCAAAGATTTTTCTTTTTTTGAGGCACTTCTTGATCATTTTGAAGCGCAATTTTTTTTAGGGCTCCAATATTACACCATATCACAGACACTGGTAACATGTCGGACCGTGTATCTCAGATTTAACATTGTTAAACGATCCCTTTAATAATATAATAACCATTAGTTGATTATTGTGTTAATCAATCTATGTAGGAGTTGATTAATGTATTAATCTCGTGATGAATTGATGCATCTTATTAATTAGTTGATTAATGACCTTGATGTTGAACCAGTAGTGATAATGTCCCATCTTTGGCATGTTAATTCAATTTGCTGTAATTTGATATGGCTTTATGTAAAGATGAAGAGACCTGTGTAGATCTGTTAATTATGATAATCATCTGGTCAGCCTTGAGAGAATCATCACAAAGATAATGAGGTAATTATGGAACCATGGGTGTTTCACAAAGATCCTAAGTTGAAAACAGATGAATAAATAAATTTAAAAACAGATGAATACATTTTAAAACAGATGAATGAATTTTGAAACAGATGAATGAAGGATGCCTCTGGAGAGAAGGAAGAAAGAGAGAGAGAGAGAGAGAGAGAGAGAGCGAGAGAGAGAGGGGGGGGGGGTGGGAGAAATTTCCATACCTTTTATAATAAAGACTTGCCCTCTGAACATCTACATGTACATGTACATCTACTGTATTGTCCGTACAATAAGAGTTGTGGATTTGTTTAATCTTGTTTCTAAAGGCAAAAATTAGAGTAGTACATGTACTTCAGTTTCAGTGCATGTTTGTGTTGCACAATGAGCCAATTACACTGCAGCATACTTACGCAAGGAAGGTAGATTTGCTAAACAGAGGACAAACAATTGTTTCATTCATAAACTAAAGTTCCAGTTTGAATAGAGAATTAACGTACTGCATTGACTGTGTAGAAGCAATAAGTAAGAGAAGGTACATGTATTGTATGGGGGGGGGGGGGGCACACGGGCGGGCACACGGTCAGGCGCGTAGCCAGAGTTTGATGTTTGGGGGGGCACATACATGTAATCGATCGAGGTAAAAAAAAGGGGTCTACAAAATTTCAACCTATCCTGGAAATTTTAGGGGGGGCACGTGCCCCCCCGTGCCCCCCCCCCCCCGTGGCTACGCGCCTGCACACGGTGGGAAAGAGGACATATAATTTTTTTTTTTAGTCCCCCAAAAACGACTCAGCCAGCCGCTGAATATGCAGGGGGGGGGGGGGGGGGAGCACTTATTATTTTTTTTAGGTCCCAAAAATCGCAACGACTCAGCCAGCCGCTAAATAAGAGAGGGGGGGGGGGGGGGTTACTACATTGACCATTTAGAAAGATGCAGGCTTATTACAAAAGCAATCAAACAACATCTGCTGTTCACTTTACGTATGTACATGTTTCTATTATAAATTTCACATTGTGGTTGTATTTAATCTTGAATCAAAAGTGGGGCTTTAGAATTTGTCTGGACATTTGTTTCGGACATCATCTACTTTTCATTTGTACATTTCACATTGTCTTTGTATTTCATCTTCAATTGAAATGTAGCTTTAAAGTTTGTGAGATTTAAGATACATAAAAGAAATTGAATAACTTTTCCATAGAGAAAACAGTGACAAAAGCCATTTCAAAAACTGGATATCAAAAATAGGCCCTTTAAAATAAGCAGAACTTTGTCAATACTGTCCAGTAATAATGTCAAACTGCTATTTTATGGAATCAAAATTTTTATATCAGACAATTTTTGAATTGAAATTAAATGTATTCCACTCATTTGTTAAGTGTGGCAGCAAAGAAATGAAAGTATAACATGTATCCATTATTACATGGAGTCTGAATTGACATTTTTAGGGTCTGTATTAAAGCCTGAGTATGCATAAACCCCCTGTTGACATTTTGACATTTTTGGAGTCCAAAGTGAGAATTTGAGGGCTTTAGTGTTCCAGGCACCTGTGTATGTAAGCCATGCGGATCATAGCTTTTCTTGAATTTGATATGAATGTCGTTTTCATCTTTACATGTATGTCAGGGGACTAAATACTTACAAGTTTTTCAAACTTCCTTTTTAGTCTCCAATTTCTTCATTCCAGAATTGTAAGATTATGATTGGTTCATGTTACTTTTGTATATATATTATTTTATGGTTTTATGATTGAAATAAATGAATTAAATTTAATGTAATAATAATAATAGTGAACATTTATAATGCACCATGTCTGTCGAAAATGACACTCCTGGCGCAGTTGTGTGGAAATTGTATAATTGTGTATAATTTAATTGATCTTTTGTAACAGGGAACGAATTTGCCGTTTATCGAGGCCAGGATGGTGAAGCGTACGCTGTCGATGCCTATTGCCCCCATCTTGGGGCTAACATGGCCATTGGAGGAATGGTGAAGGGGAACTGTCTGACTTGCCCCTTTCATGGATGGTCCTTCGAGGGCAAGGAGGGCAAGTGTGTGGACATTCCATACCAGGAGAAAGGGAGTAAGTTACCATATCTTTAAAGTCTGTATCTTCTAATCTTGAAAGCTTAGAGGTAATACACAGTTTTGGTATGGGGTCATGAACATATTGGAAGCATATTTCCTAGTGCTTATAATACATCCACAGGGGCATCTAAATATATCAAAATTAAATGCATCACTATCCAGCCAATTTTCAAAATTTACCAAAACTTTGTATTACCTTTAAATATTTTGAGAGAAAAAATAATTATATTCCGCAATTTTTTTTGAAAATGGAGGGTTGATTCTTCCTGCCCACTAATTGAAGATTTTGTCTTTCAGAGACAAAAGGGCCTTAAGTCTGTGAAAAGAATATGAGTTACTGTAACTCTCTTCTGGCTTTGAACAGACAATACTGATCTCCTTTTGATCTCTGAGCTACAATAGTTTCCCAAGCATTTGGTGATAAAACCTGCTTATTGCATCTTCACTGTGAATAAGTGGCCCATCAGAATAAGCAGAATATTTTGAATTCTCTTGCTATAAATACGCACATAATCTTCTGATTCTCTTGTAAAGCTTCATAAGCTGCTAAAACCTGGCAAAAACTATGACACTGGTTTAAGTTTGGTTGAGAAAAAGGCAGCTGAAGAATCAGTATTTATTTCCAAATAAAATATTTCCAGAATCTAGTCCTATGCAAGTAAAGTCAAAGTCTTGGTGCTAATATATTTTTTGTCTAAAGACTGATTTTAATACAGATAGTTGTGCAGTTTCATTGAACTCATTATTTCCCCCAAATTTATTTACAGAATCGATTCCTGCACAAGCTAAGGTGAAGTCGTGGCCCGTGATTGAACAGAACGGTTTCGTCCTGGTGTGGCATGATGTAGAGGGAAGGGAGCCCTCGTGGTTCCCAGAAAATATTGAAGAAAAAAAATGGGGCAAGATGTACTATCATGGTACAACCAAGCACACAGTATGCGCACATGTGGAAGTGAGTATAGGAACTCTCCCTACAGCCTCATTGTAAATACGATACAGTAAACTGATTTATAAAGTAATGCTGATTAAATTTGAGTTACTATTTCTAAATAATTGAGAACAAAAATTGTTGACTTAAAAACATAAAAAACATGAAATATAATATGAATAAAATGTGAGAGGATAAAAAAAGTAACTATAGGCAATAAAATAATGCGGATGAACGAGGGGCCATGCATGCTTAATGTTCACCTCTTACCTCTATACATGTATATTGCAATACAGTTACATTAAATATGCGCTAACGTATTAATTGAGCGCTGCTTATGATGACTGTGTATGAAAACCATATGTCTGCCATTAATCAAGGCCTCCAAAACACTTGACTTAAGCCTGGTAAGGAGCTGTCTTGAATTAAACTTATAGTAATGTAAATTTTTTAGCTAAAACATTCTACTGAATAGCGAAGCTGGCTAAGTATTTTATCTGAGCCAATAACTGAGTAAAATACTATTTTTTCTGACATTATTAATGAACAGAATGCATTTCTGACAGTAGTATTGGCCCATATCTCTACTTTATCTTTAAAGCTACCATACTTTGTTTATGTTTAACCAGATATGCTTATTCAGAGGTTCAAAGTTCTCATGCCCCCATAATGAATTAAAATATGATGTCAATGTTGGCTTGAATAGTATTTGCAAACTCATTGCATCAAAATTGTGTCCATCTTTTTCATATTGACAAATGTGTACCACTGGAATGCAATGTTTGTTTAAATCTTTTTGCTCATTTACATGTACCTGTATGCCGCTCAAGGTGCAAATATACATGTTAAATAAAGTCACTTTTGCAGGTGATAGGAATTAGCGAGATTATAAGAGTTTTAACATGGAATTCCTTTGATATCTGATCTCTTACCTACATGTATAACAGGTGGTATCTGAGATTTAAGACTGATGTCATATTTAAACAATTGTCAGTTAACAATGCCTATCATAAAAAACTGTAGTGCCCTTAAAGGGATTGGGTATCTTTGCCTCAGATTCTGCTGCAATCATAATTATTGTTGAAACTTTAGGTCAGTCAGGAGTCCCATGACTTTTAGACACTGATTATCAAGATATTCATAATTGGAATTAGAAATGTCAAAAACTGTTTGTCATACAGTTTTGAATAGTATTTTGAATAACACTACAGTCTATTGGAGAAAATGAGTATGATAAAACAGGTCACTCAAAGATTTTAACTTTTTTGAAGCACTTCATGATCATTTTGAAGCGCAATTTTTTTAGGGCTTCAATATTACTAGACAGTAGACACCATATTACAGACAATGATAACACGTACATGTACATGTAGGGCCATGCATCTCAGATTTGTAAAACAGGGAACATTGTTAAACAATGCCTTAAAGCCCTTAAATGTAAATATTATTTTTCTGGTAGCGGGATTATTTGATGGGATATTCTCACTATTTGCTCTTGTAGCATGTAGCTATGTGACATTGACCTGTCCTGCCATATGAATTATGGAAATACAATGAATATGGTACTAGTATTTTCCACTTGAGAAAATGGAAAGTTTAACCATAATATATTTCCAAGTAAATTACTTTTAAGTTGTCTAATATTCTCATTGTGAAACTTAAAGGCATATATCAGTGTTGATATTTTAATTATATTTGAATTGAAACAGAATTAGGGAAGAGTTATAAAAATGTGTGAAATAATGCGATGAGATTCGATTCTGCTCATGTTCCTTTTTATTTTAAGTTCATGTCTTTTCATATGAACGATTAAATGGATTGATATCGATATACATGATTTATTTATTATTTTATTTGTTTTGTAGGAAATATCGGAGAATGGCGCCGACTGTGCTCATTTGACCTTTGTCCATGGGGCTTTTATGGGCAGTGGGAACGATCTCAGATATATGGGAAGCAAGTGAGTATGAATAAAACCATCATATATACATTATATTGTGTTTTTTTATACATTTTTAATCATTTTTTATTGTACATTTATATGATCATTCATGTTTTTATGCACATTTTATGTAAACATTGCATTATTGGTCCCTGAACTACTGCACTGTACATTGTATGTGTTGATATTAATTATCCGAAATTGAATTGAATTGAATTGAAAATTGAATACATGTAGTATGAACATTGTTATTATTATACAGTAGGCTTGCGGTTGCACCATTGTTACTGTTGTAACCATCAATCTTATACGGTAGCCATCATTTTTTACAATCCTTTGTTTATTATGAAGCAAAATACTCATAAATACACTATTGATGTGTACAGGTAAATGTGTATATTCATTATTCATCATAAGGAAATATATTTGCATTGCAAACAATTGCAGTTATATGGGAAATGAATGGATATGTATCTATAAAAGGTACTATGTCCCATTTGCAGCCAACATCAAATTCTGTAGAACTTTGCAGGAATTATGAATGTCACGTACATGTATGTCCTATCTGTAGAACTTAAATGTTAGCAGTGTCCTAGTATTCAAATTATGCAAGGAAACCTGTTTACTTTCTAGACTTCACTGTCAGACACTATTAAGTGACTGACTGACTTCATTTTGTCTTTGGTAATAATATACAAAAAATTAGCTCTTTGTAAAGGCCACATGAGCATTTGTCTACATTAATAACCGACTTCTTGTTATGGCCAAAATTAAACTGATTGGATCTTTGCGCAGCACGAAAAGTGCACCATTCGTTACAAGGGTCTGAAAATCAGACTATTTACTAAAAGGATTCCAATCCCTAAAGTCAATTATTTTCCCACAAAAAGACATTTTCAAGCCCTTTTATTTTGAGGGAAGTTCTAAATTAGTATTATCTTTCAAATGCTGGTGGAATTTAACCTTTTCATTTTTTTTGGCCTGCAAATGGGACATAGTACCTTTAAAGTTTAAACATACTTTATAGCAATGGGAATAATCTAAAATGTATGAAAACAGGTATTGAAAATTCTTCTTTTGCATTCCCACGGCTTCTTTCGTATTCCAACGGCATGACCAGGAACTCCACTTCGTCTGTAACCTCTGCTTGTATTGTTGTTTGTAGATTGTGGAGCTGGGCTTCTCATTCGTGGGGAGGCAAATGGGAACAGGATCCGGACCACAAGCACATCGGTGTGATGACCGTCTACCATGCCTTCAGCTTGTTTGGAATGCCAATAGAGGTCACGAGGACAGAGAGCACTGCTAGACAGGTGAGTTGGAGGGATAGAAGGATAGAAGAGAGGGTGTGGTGGAGGAGAACGATTGATGATAGAAGATTGATGAAGTGGAAGAAAAAATTATGATAAGGGGAAAGGTTGAGCGGAAATGGGAAAGGAGGGGTGTGAAAAAAAATACACGGGGGCTCAGGGCGAAGTAGCCCCTGAAGTGCCAAAAAGAGCCCCCGAAAGTCATAAAAGAGCCCCAGAAATTTGCATAGAGTTCAATGCAAAACAAATTAAATAGTGTTATTTTCAAGCAAGCAAGCTTGAAAAGTAGCCCCTGAAAATTCCGAGTGAGTGTAAGATGAAAGGATAGGAGAATGAGAAAGGGGAATGTAACGGAGGAAACATGGAGGATAGAAGGTTTAAGGAGAAGAGGGTATGGCAGAAGAGTCTGCTCAGCTTTGTGGTAGGATATGGGAGCAGCATGCTAGTAGGGGTTACGATAACAGAGAGCAACACTAGACGGGTGAGATAGAAGGAAAGGATGAAGAAAAATAAATTATGGTGGATTTAGGTGGACAAAAGTTTTGGCAGAATTGATGGATATACATACCGTAGTACACATATGATAGCATCTGTACACAGATTGACTTTCAAGGTTATTTTCTAATGTTTTATCTCTTCTTTAACACTTCTTTTCTTCCAACCTCCTTTCTTACAGAATGGACCAGCCCATGTACTTCTCTCCTTCTCACTGCCCTTTGGCAAGGCCACCATAGCAATTGGGGTGACACCCATCGAGCCACTTACTCAAATGGTAACTCAGCATGTATACGCCTCCAGGTTTTTCCCCCGCTGGTTGGCAAAGAGTTTTCTCTACGCCGAGTATGTCCAGGTATGTATCTCCAAAAGAGAAAAGTACCTGTAAAAGTATAATGTATTAAACTTAAATTACAATATAATATAATCAGAAATATGGGAAACAGCGATTTTATAGTTAATGTTGCCATTACAAGAATTTCTATACTTATTTTCCCGTAATAAATTTCCTGTAACAAATGCATAGTACAGTCAAACCTGTCTGTAGTGACCACCCAAGGGAAACACCAAAAGTGGTCTTTGTAGACAGGTGGTCACTAAATCAGGTTTGACTGTATCATGGTTAGAATTGACAGTGTGTGTCAAAATATTTACTCTTTTTGCTCCTGTCTCGGGTGTAGGGCTCTTGAGCCACACAACAAGGTGTCCTGAGTAGATTTTTTAAATTCCTGTTCTTTTGATTCTTTGTTGCCATTTTGCAGTTCGAGAGGGACATCATGGTGTGGAACTACAAGACCTACCAGAGGAAACCTCTCCTGGTCTTTGAAGACCGCCTCATCTCCAAACACCGAAGATGGTACTCGCAGTTCTTCTCCGAAAACAGTCCCAAGTTTGAGGATATGAAGAAGACCCTGGAATGGTGATCTATACCTGTAATAGTTGAGTGAATTAGAAGATGACATCGTTGAGTCTCGTCCACATATGCCGCGTTGCATGTGGACGAGCCTTCAGTGGTCCTACACTATCCTAATATAGTGCATTCTTTTAATAGTAAGATGGAGAAATGATTCCTATTTTTTGGCTTTCATACCAATGTAATGTACCCTAGTTTCCCCCTTTTATGAAAATACATGTGTAAAAAGGTACCAAGTATGCTGCCTTGAGGAACACCTAATCAATACCATGGAAAGTTGGCAGTTATGACCGGTACTGTAGTCGAGTCCAGACTTCAGGCTATATTTTAGTGGCCTGGGTCTCTGGTCGAGTCCCATATACCAGATTAATGGAAGGTAATATTTTTCAGCGGCCTTCTTACTCGGAAGTGCTGGTCACGACTCCATCACTGATGACGTTTTTCAACATTAGGGAGGGGTTGATATTAAAGTCAGGGCTACCCTAAACGTTTTCCCAAATTCCTAATATGGAAACATTTTGTAAGCAAGGACCAATGATGTGTAGGGCCAATGAGGTGTTATTATTTAGAAGAGTAGGTATAGATGAGCTTATTTATGTAATATTGGATGGCCTTGATGTTTATACAAGGATGTTTGTACAAACTAATGACAAGCGCAATATATTTGCATATCAATTGTATTTTCTGTAATTACCAATTCCAATTACAGATGATTTGCTAGTAGATTTATTGTTGTGTGTCCAGTGTCTAGCTGTTGTTTATTTGATTGTTGTTCTTAAAAAGGTACTTGTACCGGTACATTTAGCTACATTTATATTCATTGCAAAATTGTTGGCTATGCTGGGGCTTGGCTCTTGTTAGTCTTACAGTTTTTTCAAGGTTCAGATAAAGAGATTGTTTCCAAAGATGATCAGTTTATATTTGAGAAGGGCAGTTCAGTGCAACATTTGACATTTATATATACTTAATTAGTTATTACCAACAAAGATTTCCAGATTTTTAACTTGTGGTTGTACATTTAGTACGGTACTGTTAATGAATTACCGGTATGTGAAATTATACTAAAAAGTGCCTGTTTATACAAAAATTATTTATTTCAACTATCAACAAATATAATAGATAATTTTATCTTAATATATGTAATTCAAAACAGTAAGAGATCAAAATATTATTCAATAGAATGGTATGGAAATCGGTAAATGCTAAACACATCCTTATGTAAATGTATTGTTATACAGAGAAGTATATAGTTCAAAGTTCGTAGTGAAATATTTGCAGCGTTAGCAAAAGTTGAAACTTCAGCATTATATGTACTTAAATTGTTGGGTGTGTTAGATTTTTGGTTAATATTTGATGACTATCCCATTTTGTTTCAGCTTGCCTGAAAATTGGGTCAAATATAATGTAGGCCTACGTGCAGAAACCAGAGTAGAAACAGGAACCATTATGTATCTTTCAGTCATATGCATACTGTACAGTGATACTTTGTCTGCCGTCTAATTAATGATTTGCAAAGTTTCTGAAAGGTGTATCAATTTCTTATCATTAATCAATGGGAATTTTTTTTTAATGAAAGACGGAAATTGGTATTATGGAGTACTTCAGTTTATGGTGACTCCAAGCTCTTCTGGCTGGTTATTTATTAAAAGATACTTGCAGATGATAGGTGTGGTGTCTGAAAGTCCATTATTACAAAATGAAATGTCTTGGTTTAGAATAAAAGATGTTATCAAGTTACAAATATGCCACACCTGTTTCATGATAGTGGGGTAGAAAGATAGATTGTAGGCAGTGACGTAGCTACAGTAACAGGGGGCACTGGGCAATGGGGCATGTACCCCCCCCCCCCCCACAGAGTATCAGCAGTACCTAGTAAGGTCATCTCCTAATATCTGGGTCATTTGGTAAGGACGTTCAGTGAATCGCTACCTTATCTCTCAAGTGGTTCAATGAATTTGTTTATCCATCTAATATTGAAAAAAGGGGCAGGCATTTGGCAGAAAAATTGAAAGAAAAAAAGAAAAAGCCTGAAGAAAGGAAACCCAATTATTGACTACGTGCAACTGTTCACGCTTGCAAATTGGATTGATGCACCTGAATTGAAAGTAAACATTGAAACTCTTCCTAAAGAAAACTTCTGCACTTCCTGTTTTCTTCCAATGTGCATGTGTACTTATCTTTATTTATAATTAATCATGAGATTGTATTATTGTATTTTGATGAAATGTAGAAATCCCCAATTTTCTGCTTTAAGAACCAACTTGACTTCATTCCATTCAGTATTGTATGTTCATGTTTGTCTAATGCTAGCTTGAAGCACATCTTTTTCTTATTGTTTCATTTTAGTATGATCATTTTCTTAGGGCAGTTTTGTGCATAAATCTATTTCATCATTCTGGGAAATTTTAATGAAATAGGTTGTTATTTTTTTTTGTTTTTTTTTGTTTTGGGGTCATTCTTTTATTTCGTTTATTTGGCAAAGGCAAAAGTTAGAATCTTAATATACAAAACTTTGTGCAGTTCATATTCAATTGTGCATAAATCTTTTTCAAGGTTTGAAAACGATCTGGGAACATTTCCGTTGTTTCTGTCACTCTTGTATTCTTATATCCATTTGGTAAGTTCAGGCATGAATCTAGTTGTATGTATCTGCTATTCCATGATATAACTATTTACTTTGTCATTTGTCTGGTGAGCTATCAGTCTGCCCATAATACTTTGGACTGCTTTTTTTGTCTTGTGCTATATCAAAACGATAAAGCATTTGTACAACATATGAACTGCCCTGTATTAGCTATCTACAGACTATTTACTTTATGGATTAGATTGTCCCGTGCTCGTCTCAATTCTATGTCTGTAGAAAAATTTCTTTTCCTCCATAATGCCCCTGAAATGCCTGCCCCCCCAAGTGTTTTAAAAGATAGTAACGTAAATTTTACCTTTTTTAAACAAAAAATGAAAACTGATTTGGTGTTCTCATTTGTAAATATTTGAAACCCTTTTTTGCAACATTCTGTTTTACCGATTTCTTTGCTAAGATGAAAAAGATATTGTAATATTTTGTAGATTTAGAGTGCTTTCATTTGGACAATCTTTGATCTGTAGGCTTATGAAATACGATGCAATTTGATATTTATAACCCATAGCCTACAGGAACTGCACGGTCCCTGTACAAAGCCTACCGGAAGTAGAGAATTTAGAACTCAACCGGTTGATTAAAATGAAATGTGAAAATGTCTGGCAATTCTTGAGATATGACAATTTTTTAATCTGTTCCAATCGATAATGTGTAGTGCAATCATGATTGAAAAGAAATCGTTTTTTTATTCCTCCTAATGATAATGTTCAATGAAATTGGTAGCTCAGTGTTTATTTTTAAATTCCAATATAACCGTGTTCTAATCATGTACCACAATCAGAATGTTTTTTTTTTTTTTTATTAAAACAAAAAATTCTGTCATTTTTAAAACATGTTATCAAAGTCTCAAGATAATTCAAAGATAATATTTGAAATTTTGTGTGTGTAGGAGATTCGGATAACACTACTTTAGAAAAGGATAATGGTTGCAATTGCAAACATCATCATGCCCAGAGCCATCTATATGCAAAGTTTAGCCAGCTTGGTTTCACTTGGTCACAACATGACATATTCTTTCGTTTTGTGCTTTCCCAACAAAGAAGTATTCGCCATCATGTAACCAACTAGAACTGGGATGGCCAAACTCTGTATACTGATGGCTATGGTCATGTCTTAGATACATACCCTAAGTGCACTTTAAGCGTGTAAAAGGTCAAACTGCTTTTCACTAATTAAAAAACAATTTCTATTAGTAGTATAGTGAGAGACAATATTTGATTGTTAAGTCACTTTTTATAAGTGAGATCATGCTCTGTTTCAATTTGACTATATTTCTATTTTTCCTCTATTGTTTGCAGTTGAATATTTTTGTCACTAAATTTGAATGACAAATTTTTACATCGTAAATGACAGAGTAGATATTTTAAAAGATTTGAAACTTGTCATCTCTAAGAAAATGGGTTAATGGCATTACAAAGTCATTATCATCCTTTTTATTAAAGGGTAATGACAAATTACTATTTCTGTTGTTCTTGTAGAACAACTATGTTTCTGTAGATTTACATGGTTTAATTTTTTGAAAATTCATCATGCTTGAGAGAATTAAAAGAATAGAGAAATGCACCCCTCATCATTGTTTTTTCATCATTTGTACTTTGTACACATACTTTCTGTTTGAAAGGGGGAGGGTCTTAATCTGTGTACATTCCATGTTAGATACATATGATATCATCTGTATGAACAAGTAGGGCATCAACTCATATGCTTTAACACAAAGTTAACGCCTTTCTGCTTCTGAAAAGAAGATATTGTCTTGTCTTGTGGAGTCTCACCCTTGTTCAATGTGAAGGGTTTCATATATCCCCCCTACCCCCCCCCCCCCTTATGTGCAAGTCTATCATGTCTGTCACGGTTATGTGCCTCATTCTGACACGAAGATGACTTTTATTTGAGGGGACCATTGTTTACTTAGTGAGACTTTATTAAAATGTTTGTTTTGTAATGATCAGAATTATTTTTCTTTGTTTTATTTTTGCTAGTTTTTGTGTGGAAATAGAATAGGCATTAGTGAGATGAAAAGAGGGAATTAGGGAGAGGGAGAGAAAGATATAGATTGTGGTGGGGGCAGTGAGAGCTAAGATGTAAAGAGGAAAATATAGTGAAATGGAGGAAGGGAGAGAGATCCAGAGGGAAGGGGAAGAGGTGGAAAAGGGAGAGGGGCAGAGGAGTGGGGTGAAGAATTAGAGAGCGCGATGGGTTGACGAGGGGGGGGGGGGGGGGGGGTGGAGGAAGAACAAAGTCGAGCGGGGAGATAATTTAGGAGAAATTAGAGAGTAGAGGCTGAGAAAGATAGGGGATAGGGAAGATGAGGGGGAGGTGAAATGGTAAACAGAGCGTGAAGGCAAGAATGCACATTCTCTCGTTTTTCAGCTATATTCTCTCTTCTCCTTTGCTTTCCTCTCTCTCTCACTTTTTCCTTCTCTTTTTTGCCTCTACTTCTCGCAGCTCCGTCACTTTATCTCACTCCAAATTTATATCCCCACCAATTCCCTTTCTTCCCTTTCTTCCTATAGCACTGCTGACATTAGCTGATCTTTTTCTTAATAATTCCTTTCTGCCAGTTTATAAGATGTCACTCATTTAATATTCTGTATACAGGTGCATTTGTTTCTGTCAGGACAATAACAATCAAACATTTATTCCCATGGCCAATGGAGAGACTTTTCGCCCAGACCTGTCTTTTTAGGCCCATAAATAACCCTTGCCAATGTTTAGTTCAACCAGAGGTTCAACTCACCCGTTTTTGTTCTCGACAGAGTATTCATATTTATTCTCACCCTAACAAAACAATTTCACACTTGACTGATTTGATATAAATGACAGATATTATTGCATTGTACAAGAATCTTTCGAATATGTGTAGAATCGTTTCACAAAAACTGTCCCTGGATTCGTTTAGGCATACAGAAGCGCTAACTGTAAGTCAACAGCAAAGCAGCGAATATTTCTCATAACGCCGTGTACACCAATATATGATTGAATATTGGGCAAAAGCAGCAATGATTGACGAAAAGAGAGTTATATTTATGCGTTTTGGATGGGAAATGTGATCATTTATCAGTGAATTGGGTAAGTACAACACCGTGCTATAGTATTTGTGCACACTTCTGTTTCAAACACCTACACGTGTAGAAGATTAGTTTCATATAGGTCGATCAAAATAATGGTAAATATACTTGATTACGTGATGTTCTATTTTAGGGGTTGTAGTAGTAGTAGTAGTAATAGTAGTAGTAGTAGTAGTAGACTTTATTGGATAACTTGTTTGATGACTTGGATAACTTGTTTGTTTGTTTGGTTGATGTAGCATGCCATCTCTTTGAGCATTTGACGTACATGCTGTTAATCTATTGACAAAGATGAAACAAAAACTATTCATGATCCATTGAAATGTCAATTTGTGCAGTTTATCATAGGTCATGTTGATGATTAAATGTAATTTCTTATGTGGGGTTTATTAATTGACCGGTATGGGTGTGGAGACCGGAGATCGGCAGTATTTAGGCAAACATTACTGTATCAAGGTATGAAAAGTCATTACTGACTCAGTTTGCCCATAAATTTCATATTTAGTCATTCGCGCGCGCTCTCTCTCTCTCTCTCTCTCTCTCTCTCTCTCTCTCTCTCTCCCATCGTGTCCTGTCTTTCTTCTCCCACCTCTCACAGTACGCCATGTCTCATGCACTCTTTATGCATACTTCCAGTGGCGTAATGAGCAAAAATGTTCGGGGGGGGGGGGATACACAAAATCCGGATCATCATCACTCTTACAGTACATGCAGGCCCCGTGGAACGTTTTTCAAAGTGGGGGGGGGGGGGGGGGCTAAAGTATTTACGATCAGGTAGAGCAAAGCAAAGGGAGCGTAAATTCGCGTGGGGTCCAGGGGCGAAGCCTCAGGGGTTTAGGGCACTTAATTACAGTCAGCTGGTCATCCAGGGGCCCGCCAAAGGGGCCCCTAGTGGGGTCCAGGGCGGAGCCCCCGCAAGCTCAAGGCTTTTAGGCATATTTATTTACGCTCAGATCACTCAGATGAGCATATTTTGATACCATCATTGTTTCACTGGCAGGTCACTAATAATTGGAGTGGGGTCCAGGGGGCGGAACCCCTACTAGATCAGGGGTGGTAGACATCAAATTGCGATCAAATTAGCATCCAGGCGCCCGCCTTGGTGGGGTCCAGAGACCCCGGAAGCTTATGGGTTGTAGGCATGTAATTACGGTCAGATGAGCATTCAGGGGCCCGCCTTAGGGCCCTTGGTGGGGTCACGCAGGTAAATATCATGCCATTTTAGCAACATGTGTAAATCACTGGTATCGAATTAGAAATAAACCACGTTTGTTAAGGGCCTAACAATTGGAGAGATTAGACAGATTTCCCTGTACATGTATAGTGTATCAAAGTACTCTAGACTTTGATCCTCGTTTAGGGTGCTTTTCAGAAAATAATTTTCACCACGACGGATGATGTACATGCAGTGTTCAATGTCTAGTGGGAGGGGGGGGGGGGCATATTCTAAATGAAAATGAAAACAGTCTCTTGCACTTACAATACAAATTGATAAAATACAGTGTATACATACATGTATGTGAATTAGTAACATGAATATTACAGTGTATCAACTAATCTACATGAACAATTTCCAATACCAGTTCAAAACAAAATTCTAGACACATTCCCTTGATTATAGTATGCAAAGAACTAGGAAAAGTATACCAATACACAATTATTCAAATAAAACATAAATTGACTAAATTAACTAAAAGTCCAAAGACATGATTGCAAAATAACAAAAAGAAAACCATTCTATCTCCCATCCCTTTGAATGATTCTCATTTCTTATTTATACTGTGCACCATGCAATATGCTCAAAGATATGTGCATAAAATACACAATCAAGAAACATATCAAACAAACAAACATAAAATCAACATCAATTGGAAATAAAATTGAAAACAACCTGTTGCGCTGACAAGGTAAATTGACACAATAATACAGTGTATGTAAACTTGTTACCACTACTATTTTTTTCTTCTCCGATTTCATCCATTCGAACCAAAGTTTGACCAGTAGGTACAATCGTATATAAATGATTGGCCTAGAAGTGTGGAAATTAATCATACAGATGCTAAAATGCAGTTTCCAGGTTTCAAATAAAACAAAAAATGACCGAATCAAGTGGGTTTTTATAGCTACATGCAGGATAGTATTATGTACACAATTCATGTATTTGTAAAAAATATTTAATGCGGAAATCATAATTTTGTGGGACGCAAAAATCACAATAATGAATTATATCTCTCTCCCGTCGCTTCGGGATTCCTTCTATAATCCTGTCTTCTCATTTAAATTGTACCTCACCATGAGTCAAAGAAGTGTGAATAGATTTCACTGAATATTTTTGTTGTTGCAAATTTGCCTACAGAAGCATGTGCCATGGCCCAAGCTATGTTATTTTGCCTTTGTTGGAGTTGTACACGTAGGCCTACCACCAACGAATTTTAAATCTCTTGCAAAGCTCCACATATCCACTGAGTCCGCGAGACCTCCCCTTGATGATACCGAAACAAGGTTGAAACCTAACTGAGTAATTTGCCTAAAAAATTGTAAACGATTCAAGGGGGACTTTGGTGAAAACTTGAAACCTTTTTCTTCGGAACCAAAAATGGGGTCCACCGAGGGTCTGCTTACATATCCCATACGGTCCCATGCTTCCATAACTACTGGGATTTTCCGAAGGATTTCAGAACTGCCATATATTTTCCAGTATTTTCCATCGATATGCTCCACCTCTAGAAGCTCTTGCTCCTTGACGTGTTCCGATTTAGCTCGCTTTTCTTCCTCCCTATTTCTGATCTGAGTCTCAGCATCAATTAATTCCTTGATCTGGTAGTAATCAGCTTCCTGTGCAAGCATGTCAAGCTCTTTGAATTCTTCGGGTAAGACGAGAATGGACCTCCGTAAGAAATTCAGAACATACCGAAATAAGGAGCCATCCCCGTCAATGAGGTAATTCCCCTTATCATCCTTGATGGAAGGGAGCCGATCACTGAACATTGACCCTAACATTGAATCAGGAAAACGAGTCAATGTAGCTCGCGATGTTGTGTATATCGTACCTCCGACATTAAGGCTCACAAAGTCAGTCATATTTCTTGAAAACAATGCTCCGTCTGCAATGGTTCCTTAAAGTTAGTCTGTCCCTTTGCAAGCTGAAAATATAAAATTATGTGAATCCTACGGTTAACAAGACATAATACTACCTAAAAACTCCTCTCAAGAGAATAGAACTGGTATAATCGCCTCTATGTGGAATTATATCGACCGTTAAGAATTTTGTAAAAATATAAATTTGAAAAAACAAACGGGATAAATTTGTAATTTGAAAGCTTTCTCACCTACTGGTTTCTTTTCAATTTACAAGCGTTGTCCAAGGTGATGTAAATAGATTCTTTTTCTCTACACTGTAGGATGAGCTTGGTACCTTGGTTCCATTCAGATCCCCGTTGATTTGCTTTCACTTTTCCTCAACTGGTGTGCGTGGTTTTCCAACTCGAATCGTCGCGTTTTCAATTGGGATGGCAGATCGGTTACAAATCGGAAGCGTAGACCCTCACGTGCGGACCCAACATTTCTCTTAGCTTCCTGTTATTTCATTTTAGCTGGATTTGTGGAAGCCTGTGGGCAAGGGTGTCGATTTGTATCCGCGGTTGGGGGGGGGGGGGGGGATGATAGGTGCCAAAATATTTTCGGCAATGGATCAAAGCAACCAAGAGGTAGAAGCGTGTGGCAGGTTGCTCCCCCTCCCTTCCAAGTTATTAACTTTTTCAAGTCACCCTCAATAAAGATAACATTTTAGAGAATATGGGACCCATGTTGGTCCCACATGGGCTTGCTACCTGGATTATTATCCTCTCAAGCATATAGGTAGGATTTTAATTTAGGGGGCGGTAGTGAGCACCCCCTAGGGGTGGGTGCAGGGAGGGGGAGTTTCCCCCCTTCTCGCGCGAAGCGCGGAAGCTCTGACGTTTCATTAAATTATTACAGAAAGAAGACGATTGATTGTACCATTCTCGACTCTTAATCCTTGTCTGAATTCGTAAACACCACCCCTCTCGGAAGCTTTGACGTTTCATTATTAGTAAAAGAAGACGATTCTTTGACCCATTCTCGACTCTTAATCCTTCCTAAATTCAGTCCCCCCCCCCACCCCCCCTTCCCGCGCGAAGCGCGGAAGCTTTGACGTTTCATTCTCGACTCTTAATCCTTGTCTGAATTCAGTTCCTCCCCCCCCCCCTCCGGCGCAAAGCACGGAAGCTTTGACGTTTCATTAAATTATTAGAAAAAGACGATTCGTTGACCCATTCTCGACTGTTAATCCTTGTCTGAATTCAGTTCCTCCCCCCCCCCCTTCTCGCGCGAAAGCTTTGACGTTTCATTAAATTATTAGAGAAAGAAGACAATTCGTTGTACCGTTCTCGACTCTTAATCCTTTTTCTTCCTACGTCCTCTTCCTTTCTTCTTTCTCTCTCTTTTTTTTTTTTTGGGGGGGGGGGAGATGGCGGGGGCGACCGCCCCCACCACCCCCTGGCTACGCGCCTGTATCCTCTCTATCTCTCATTATCTCTCTCTCCCACTCTCTTCTTCTTTTTTTGCACTTTTGCGCTTCGCGCTTAACATTTACTAAGCTCGTTGCTTGTTAACGCTGCGGCTTTGTATTTGGCGCACTGCATTTCTATGATGCTGTTGATTGAATGAATTGAATAAATTCATCAATTCATGATGAAGCCGTATGAGCGAGAATTCAACTTATTCTTATCTCATATATGGTCGTCTCAATTTTACCTTTTTTTCTAATTATATATGTATGTATTAAGAAAATGAGGTAGCAAAATGTGTATATTGATGGTCATCTTGCGAGTAATAACCATTAACTACTCTCATCGGGCTATCATCATTATTTTTTTAATATTTTTTTTATGGTGAATTATTTGGGGGGGGGATGATTGTACAGGCCATCCCCCCCACCTGAAATATTGGGGGGAATATATCCCCCCATCCCCCCCGGGATCGACACCCATGCCTGTGGGCGTTCACAAATCTCATATTGAGGGTTTCCTCTTGTGTGAAGCCAATATTTTTTCATTATCCCTTCTATACTTTCATTCCTCTCTCTCTCTGTCTCTCTCTTTTTACCCCATACAGCAGGAGATTCAGCTTCCTGTCATGCAACAATGTCTAGACATTCTAGCTCTGTTCTCTGCCACATACAAGCCCAAGTCCCTATAATTTCTTAAAGAAATCTAAAGTTAAGATTGACTCCCTTATTTCAGATTCTCAAGATTTCTCTCATTTCTCAATTTCGGGCCAGTGCCTGATTTTCTATCTCATTGATTCTGGTGGCTGATTCAGCCGCTGCTACTTGCGAATCGGCAAGCGTAGCATGCATTCCTGAATGTCTTTCTTGATAGCCGCC
This sequence comes from Strongylocentrotus droebachiensis, assembly GCA_035222895.1. Lineage (NCBI taxonomy): Eukaryota > Metazoa > Echinodermata > Echinoidea > Camarodonta > Strongylocentrotidae > Strongylocentrotus > Strongylocentrotus droebachiensis. Next base: position 28,758 of record JAVYIG010006095.1, read on the forward strand.
ATATCAGAGCCCAATGTATCTACGTTGAAGAATTTTGTTAGACAATTCCTCAAAGTCTGCACGTGGTACTGCCGATTTACCAGCTTCCAAAAAGGAAGGCCCGTTTTAAGACATGTTTAGATCTCTCGTATTATTGATAGATACCGTCCAGTTAATATACCGAGATACTAGCAAAAATTAGGGGTAAAAAGATGTTCACAAAAATGCACCTTTTCGGCTCAAAGTTTATATTTCATACACTACATAACTCAAAGAAATCAATATAAACTTGAAGATATTTTAATTATCCATCATTTGGAGGATCTACTTTAGAGTGACCTATACAACTCGATTTAAGCACGCCAAACATGTCCTTAATACACTAATACACGTATAATAGAAAATTATTTCAATCTGGACAGCAGAAATCCAGATTTGAACTAAAATTGTTCTGGGTTTCACTTTTACTTTTTTTTCAAGGCTTATGTGAAAGATACCGTGCAGTAGCCAGCATTTATTACAAGTTTATCGTTACCATTTTAGTGATGGTTCTGCCTAATCTTAACATTAATTGCAAAATCATTTATTCATAAATTACACATGAATTGTTTATGCATTACAAAAGCCACACAGGCCTTCAACCATTTTGTTTGTAATTTTATTTTATTTGTAAGGCAAAACATTCAGTATTGTAAAGTATGCACAGTACAAAGCATATGATAATTTCAGAAATTCAAACAACAAAAGAAAATTACAAGACATGTGACTCTTATTATTATACCAACATTGATGGGATATATATGATAAATGCTAAATCTATTAACTGAGCACTCATTGGTATAAGCGTTATACCAAACAACTGTACATTCACTGGTATAAGCGTTATACCAAACAACTGGGCATTAACTGGTATAAGCGTTATACCAAACGGGGCATTAACTTAAAACGTTATATACAATACAACACATAGGGCAGTAACTCGTACAAGCGTTAACAACGGGGCAGTATCTCGTATAAGCGTTATACCAAACAACTTGGAGAGAAAGATAGTGAATGCATGGTCATGAAAGAGGGGTCGAGAGAAATATCATTTTGTTCTTGCAAAAGAAGGGTGATAAAAAGGAAATGATTCCCTGTGTTTCAACCTACTAATAACAGAGATGTGTACATTTTTGGTTAAACAAGACTCAACAATTAATTTCTCTGTATTTATTGTTCTATCCACCTGGAACAAGGAATAAGGACATAGAAAACTAGTTTTGCAATTGGCCATGGTATTTATTAGTTGTAATATAGAAACTTTCCATCGTCATTAGACTTGTGGTATAACAAATACTTCAAATGAAAATAGTGTGTTAACTTCACAATGAACAGCCGTTCTCTTACCTGAGACACATAGCGTTCAAATAATAAAAACAAATCAACGCAGTTCTCTGGCTTGAGACACGTAGCGTTCCCTAATACAAACAAATCGACGCAGTTCTCTGGCCTGAGACACGTAGCGTTCGCATAAACACTTTATTGCCTAAAGCTGAGGATAACTAAGCAAATGCCTTAATGGTCATCCTCCGCCTACAAGCAAAGTGTAAACGGGGTGTAAATACTAATTGCATTAAAATGCCCCCAATTTAGATTAAAACAAATCAACGCAGTTCTCTGGCCTGAGACACGTAGCGTTCACCTAATAAAATAAAACCAAATCGACGCAGTTCTCTGGGCTGAGACACGTAGCGTTCACATAATAAAATAAAACCAAATCAACGCAGTTCTCTGGCCTGAGACACGTAGCGTTCACATAATAAAAACAAATCAACGCAGTTCTCTGACCTGAGACACGTAGCGTTACATAATAAAATAATCCCAAATCAACGCAGTTCTCTGGCCTGAGACACGTAGCGTTCACATAAACACTTTATTGCCTACAACTGAGGATAACTAAATCAAAGGCCTTAATGGTCCTCCTCAGCCTACAAACCAAGTGTAAACAGGGTGCAAACAATACTAATTGCATTAAAATTTCCCATCATTGGCTCGAAGCCTGTTCTCTTGCAAACTGGTATGTTCGACATGTGCAAATTAAAGATAATTCCGCGGTTTGGCGGTCAAAATTGTAAATTTTTCTGCCACACGAGACGTGGCTGCTCAGACATGGATCGCCGCCACACCGAAATCGGATGGTATGAACAAATCTCATCCTTTGCATAATTGCGAAAGGTACTATGAACGTAACAGACAACATTATGTACAATCATTCCTACTTCAGATCAAACAGATCTGAAATTCACCTGTACTGACGAATGTTCGAAGATCAGTAGGGAGGAATTGAACGTCTGTATTCCCTAGAAACACCTCGTAAATGTTCGAAATGAATAATGAAGTAAGTACCCTTGCCAGAAAGGTGCATACGGTGCGAAACGACCAGTCCTCCAAATCGGCGAATTATAGACCGCGCAACTTGTTATTAACCCAGCTGTCTCTGACTGGTTTCATGTCTGTCGGCGGGTAGATGGATACCGGCCGGTTGCACCATGAAATCCCCCAGGGCCCAGATGGTGCCTCGTATGGATGTAGAATCCCTTGTCTGGCTCGATAAATCTGTAGACTCTGCAGATTCAAATAATGGAGAAAAGGGAGAACCCGCAGACAGTAACATGTTCTACATAATATTACCATAAACAAAATGTCTTTTGCAATGTGTGTTATTCTTCGGAATAAACCACCCTAATTCAGTGCAATCAAAATTTAGTTACGAGTATAATATGCATTGGGTTTGGTCTGATCGCCCATCACCCTACCAGTTTAAATCAAAACATAACGAAATTAAGCTGAAAAAGACAACGTACTGACTAATTATAACACCCCGAAGTTTTCAAACTTCACCTGCCGGTAATCTGATATAACCCCGGTATGCCCCAGATACCCATGTCCCCATCTTTTGAATGTGGGAGTCTGAAAAGCCCGCCATAGCAGCGGACGTAGCAGCTCCTATTCGGAATGAATGGGCCGTGTAATAGTGAGCTGGTGAACCTAAGAATGAAACACTTCTATGTAGTACCCTGTTGAAAGCTTGCCGGGTTAGGGGAGAACCATCAAATTGCCTAAAAAATGCAAACCCCTGGTCAATACCGGGAGTGGGAACGCGTTGAGGACGGGCTTCCAAATACCCAACAATTGCTTTAACGGGGCACAATGACCTACTTTCCGGAAGCATATGACGCACCCCCTACCCCGCTGATCCGTTTTGGAAGACCGAATTCTAACACTAACTTTGCGCTGTGGGGGATTCCCCCGGACGATTACGTCCGCCTCAAACAGGGGAATGAATCTACCCTGAGAAGTGAATTTACCAATGCGTAAAAACCCGAAAAACGCTAATAAAAAGGTTGCAGTGAAAAGTTTAGTATGATAGGACGTTTGGCATACTAATGGCAGTGTTGCGATTAATTTATGTAATAAGGGCATAGTAATGGGGCAGCGCACGTCAAGGCGAGCATGACGCCTACGGCAGCCTTCAACTAATCGCTTTATTGGAAAATTCTGAGTTATATCTTCCCTATTATGACTGCGCTCATGAAATGACAGAGCTGAGATATATGTAGAGATAGTGTTTGCTGAATAATTGGACCAGCTCATGTAAGAAATGAAAAGAGCAACCTGCTCGATAGTTGGTGGAATAGAGGCATTACAATTATAATTACTCCGAAACAGCTGAAAAGCTTGCCATGCCGTGTGATAAGTGCGCATAGTGTTCTGAGCTCTGGAAGAGCTTAACAAGACGGCACGCTCCCGACTAAGCTGCTCCAGAGAGGGGTAGGAATGGGGGTCCCTTGTTGCTCGGCATTGGGGGCCAGATGTCGAAAACGGGTCATCTGAAAGCGGGACAGAGAATCGGCAATTTCATTGGTATGGCCTGGAACGTACATTGCCCTAAACCAAATGTTCCACCTCAAACACAGTACTACAAAGTGGCGAATGAGCCGCATAATTATCTTGCAATTAGACGATTGCTTGTTAACTTAATGACGGCAACTACCGATTGATTATCAGACCAGAAAGTTACTCTCTTCCCATTTAACCGATCTCCCCATAAGTGAACGCCTACAACTATGGGAAGCAGTTCTAGAACGGCAATGGAGAAATTAGCCTCCCGGACGTATTCCGGCCACTTAGCTTGAGCCCAGCATCCCTCGAAATAAATGCCTAGCCCAATGCTTGCCGCTGCGTCTGTATAGAATTGAAGGCAATTATTATCCCGCCAAACATTGTCAGCAAACATAACGGTCCCATTAAAATGCTCTAAGAATGCTTCCCATGCTGCCAGGTCAGCCTTAGCCCCACTGGTAAGCCTTATGCGATGATGGGGCTGACTTACCCCTCTAGTCATGTCTATCAGCCGCCTGAGAAAGGCCCTACCTGGGCCAACCGCCTTACATACAAAATTGAGTGACCCAATTAACGATTGTAGCTGGCGCAGTGTCAGCTTAGACTTCGTGGAAAAGCTGCGAATCATGCAACATAGCGCTTCTAATTTATCAGCTGGAACTTTTACCTGACATAGCCTTGTATCAATCTCTAGACCCAAATATGTAATTACTCTCGTAGGGCCTTCGGTTTTCTCCAGCGCTAAGGGCACACCGAAATCTTTGCACATATTTTGGAAGCAGAGCATGATGCGCTGGCATTCCTCGAATGAGGAAGCAGCAAAGAAGAAATCATCTAAGTAATGCAGCACTTGTTCAGTAACAGCTATGCGCCGAAAACAATCCTCGAGAAAGGAACTAAAGCGCTCAAACATTGCACACGAAATCGCGCAACCCATGGGCATGCACCTATCATAATAGAATTTTCCATCAATGCAGATACCGAGCAAATCAAAATCAACTGGATGCACGGGCAGTAATCTAAAGGCAGACTTGATGTCAGCTTTCCCCATAAAAGACTTAAGACCAAGTTTAACAATCATGTCCACCGCTTCGTCGAAACTAGTGTAAGAAACGTTGCACTCATCCTTATCTATGCTATCATTTACAGAGGAGCCGCGAGGGGAGGATAAGTGTTGTATTAATCGAAATTCGCCTGGTGTTCGTTTTGGAACAACCCCGATGGGGGAACAACGAAAATTCGGAAATGGAATTGAAGTAAAGGGGCCTACGATTCTGCCGAGTAGCACCTCCTTTTCTATCTTTTGCATAATGATTTGAGGATGAAGAATTGCAGACTTGAGATTCTTACAACTCATTTGTACACGGGTGCCTTTAAAACTCAGAGAAAAGCCGTACGTAAATCCCGAAATTAGACGTTTTGCGTCAGACTGATTGGTGTAAGAATGAAGAAAGGGTAGCATGGGCTTTAGCCTAATTGGGGTTGGGGCTAGAGCTCGGTTTGTTAGCTGCAGGTTGGGGGCGGTTGCAGGCAAAGGAGCCATGGGACGTATTTCCGCATCTATCGCATTTGTGCGCATATCTGCAGCCTCGCCCCCTACCGCACCGGCCGGAGGCGTTGAATGCGAAACAAACTTGGGCCCGCGGACTCGCGGTTGCGCTACCGTATCCGTCCCGATTAAGTGCTGAGCGCCCATTGCGGCGGGGGCCTGATAGTTGCTGTCTTGGCCGTTGAGCTCCGCGAAATTGAGATTGCCTCCCGCTGAAGGGACGAAAATTCTCCCTGCTGTCCGGCCGCGCGTAGGCAGTGGCGACTAGTAGCCACAGCTCCGCGTCTACTACGGCCCATGAACGCTCCGGCTGCCGCGCTTGCCTCAGACGGAACTGTAGGTCGTAGTCGCACCAATTATAGCCGCAGCTAGCGGCAGTGCGCACAATACTGATATATTTTAACAGTTCCCTTACCCGACTTGTGTATCGTTCGGCATACACCGAAACAAAAACTAGCATGGCACTAGTCCACTGTGGTATGCCTGTAATGGCTGTCTTTCGGTCTGGCGCCCGCAGCTGAAAATTAGCGCTCGCAGGGGAAAAAGTTAGAGTTAACCCCTCGTCGATATGAGGATGGGACCTGGATGGTGATATTAAAGCGCCTAAGTCAATAAACTCCCCCCGCCAAATGTTTTCCTTTAATGTTACGGCAATTGATGACCCGAGATCATCGCCTACGCCAGCCAACATTTGCGGCCGTCCAGGGACGGGAAAACTTGTCCCTGGAGTAAAAGCAGCTGGCACCCCTGTGGACGTGACTGGCGCAGGTGAAACCAGCGCTTCATTGGTAAACATGCTGGGATTTGTATCAAAATCGTCAATTGCCATTACTGGCCATGACTCACCGTTGTCGCCGCCGTCTTGCATTCCGGGCCCTTCGTTGATCGAGGGCTCCTGGATCCGGGCGGGGACGACTGGCAGTGCATCGTTGTTGCTGGCACTGGCAGCTGGCAGGGGGAATTGGGCAGGGGACGTAGCCTTCGACGCCCTCCTCTTGCTTGGCTTGGCCTTTGTTGTCTTCTTCGTCGCAGCCTTTGCTGTCACCCTCTGATTCCTCTTCGTCGATTTAGGCATCTTAGCAATTATTATCAAAATGAAGCCTAAATTAACACGCTTGTGAACCTCGACGTATTGTTTAACTCAAATGAGGCAACGTGAAAGGAGAATGTCAATCAGGAGCTGAAACTTATTAAAGTCAGAAGCACAGTAGTTCACTTTATCCGACGAAATTACGTTAAAACTTGAACTGACTGCTAACGGGGCGAATATTGAGCAAAAACCACGAAGGAAGAGCGAAAATTTGTTAAGTGTGACAACTGAATGAGGTATTATCGTCCAAATTGGGGAGAGGAAAGAGGAGGAAAGTTGAGAGCTGACCGCATGTTTACATTACGGCGACTGGTTTCTTCCCCGTCCAAGGTTTATTGCATCATCGGATTACATTCATAGCCTCCTCTCCCCCATAAATAAAACTTTGTTCCAGGTAGCTGTCAATAAACTATTTTAACTTCCTCTGCGCTGGTTAAAATTCAATATAGGTTATCAAATTACTCTAGACTTCAATCCTCGTTTAGGGTACATACATATATTTACACGGATGATGTACATTGCTCAATGTTACGAGGGGGGGCAAATTCTAAATGAAAATGAAAACAGTCTGTTGCACTTACAATACACATTGACAAAATACAGTGTATACATAAGTGAATTAGTAACATGAATGTGTCTCGACTTTAGTTCTACATGAAGACTTTCCAATACGAGTTCAAAACAAAATTCTAGACATATTCATGTAATAGTTTGCACAGAACCTAAGGAAAAATATGCCATAACACAATTTTCAAATGAAACATGAAGTGGCAGAATTAACGAAGTGCTTAAGCTACAAACGTTACGTGTTTGTAGAGGTACATTTTTTAAAGTAAATTCATAATTAAAAAAAAGTGTGGGACTGCAAAATAACAATAACATTCTCTCTCCCCTTTCTTTGAATAATTCTCATTTCTCATTTAATAGCCTACTTTGCATCGACATGCTCAAAGATATGTACATAGAATACACAATTCTAAATATATCAAACAAACAAACATAAAATCAACATCAATTCGAAATAAATCGAAAACAATTTGTTGCACTGACAAGGTAAATTAGTGTGTGCAAGTTATCACTACTGATTTTTTATTTTTTTCTCCAACTTCATCCATTCAAATCAAACTATTGACCAGTAGGTACATTCGCATATAAATGATTTGCCCAGAAGTATGGACAATAATCCTACAGATGCTAATAAGGAGTTTTCAAGTATCAAATAAAAACAATGAGATTATGCTTACATACACACCGCCAAAATGACTGAATGAAGTGGATGTTTATAGCTACACGCAGAATGGTTACAGTCATGTACTCAATTCATGTATTTGTAAAAGTATTTAATACGGAATCATAATTCTGTGGAATACAAAAATCACAATAATTAAAGGAAACCAAAACCTTCATACTAAGTTACTTTTATTTTAAAGTTTAAGATATTTGAAAAATATCAGTGAAAATTTGAACAAAATCGGGCAAGGAATAAGGAAATAAGAGCTTTTTGAAATGACTAATCACTGGAGGGCGGTATTCAATTTGATGACATCATCTATGAACAACTCTCCATGCCTTTTGTACATCAAATTTCATGTTTTTCCTTCTTTCTTGTGATTGAGATAATTTACTCCCCTGAAAGCAATATATAGAATGCAAAATGATATTCTACTTCACATGTTATGAAGTCGGATCAAGAACACAAATAAATACGAAGAAAACAAACAAATTGTGAAATTTTATGTACAAAAGGCATGGAGAGTTGTTCACAGATGATGTCATCAAATTGAATACCGCCCTCTAGTGACTAGTCATTTCAAAAGGCTCTAACTTTCTTATTCCTTGCCCGATTTTGTTCAAATTTTCACTGATTTTATTCAAATCTTTTAAACTTTACAATAAAAGTAACTTAGTATGAAGGTTTGGGTTTCCTTTAATTATATCTCTCTCCCGTCGCTTCGGGATTTTTTCTATAATATCCTGCTTTCTTATTTACATTGTACCTCACCCTCAAAGAAATGTGAATAGTTATTACTGAACATTTTTTTTTGTTGCAAAAATGCCTTCAGAATCATATACCAAGTTATGTTGCCTTATTTTTATATCTCTTGTAAAGACCCATCTATCTTTTGTCGCCCGATCACCTCCCCTTGATGATACCGATACAAGTTTGAAACCCAACTGAGTAATTTGCCTGAAAAATTCAACACGATTCAAGGGGGGGGGGGGGGTCTTTTAGAAACACGAATTCACTCGCTACGTTAACAGGACGTAGACGGAAATTCCCAAATCCTTCTATAACTAATGGGATTTGCTTAAGGATTTCAGAAGCGCCAAATATTCTCCAGTCTTCCAAACTGGCAAACTCCACCTCCAAAAACTCTTGCTCCTTGACGTATCCTTTAGCTCTTTTTTCCTCCTCCCTATCGACGGCAACTGTATTTCTGATCTGAGTCACAACATCAGTTAATTCTGTGATCTGGTAGAAATCAGCTTCCTGTGCAAGCATGTCAAGCTCTTTGAAGTCTTCGGGTAAGACGAGAATGGACCTCCGTAGGAAATACAGAACATACCGAAATAAGGAGCCGTCCCCGTCAATGAGGTAATTCCCCTTAACATCCTGGTTGGAAGGGAGCCGACCACTGAACATTGACCCTAACATTGAATCAGGAAAACGAGTCAATGTAGCTCGCGATGTCGTGTACATCGTACCTCCGACATTAAGGCTCACAAAGTCAGTCATATTTCTTTAAAAAAATGCTCCGTTTTGCAATGGTTCCGTAAAGGTGGTCTGTCCCTTTTGCAAAGCTGAAACATAAAATTGTGTAAGTAAATCCTATATGTTTAACAAGAGATAATAACTAAAAGTCCAGGTAGAAAAACCAGTTGAAACCGTAGTCAACTGGTACCAGTTCAGACCAGTATACATTCAACTGGTTTTGAATACGTAAATTGAAACACCGCTAACAGGGACCAGTTTCCAGTTTAAAAACAGTTGATTTACCAGTTGAAAACCAGATGACATCTTAGACCAGCTATAACCAGTACATTCAACTGGGTTTTAATATGGAAATGGAAACACCGCTAAGTTAGACCAGTTCATGTACCAGTTAAATACCAGTAGATTTACTGGTTTTCAACTTGTAAATCAACTGGTAATCACCTGTTGATTTTCAACTGGTTAATTAACTGGTAATCATCGACTGGTTTTCAACTGGTACTCATCTGCTGGTTTTTAACTGGTAAATGAACTGGTAAATGAACTGGTAAATCAATTCTGGCGGTGTTTCAATTTCCAAATATAAAACCAGTTGAATAAACTGGGTTCAACTGGTACAAGTTGACCAGTTCGATACTGGTCCCAGTTAAACTTGTATTCTACAGGTCCTAGTTTAAACTTATATATTCTCCTGGTTTCCAACTGATACCAGTTGAGACCAGTGATCTACGTACTGGTCCCATGCAGTGACAACTGGTTTGTTGTTTGTCCAACTTCAAACTAGTATTTTACTGGTTTTAAAATTGTATCAACTGGTTTTAACTGGTACCAGTTGAGACCAATTCAAACCAGTAAACACCAGTTGGAAATCCTTACTGGTTTCAACTGGAATTCAACCTCATAAAAGAATAGACCTGGTAATTGCCTTTATGTGGAGTTATATCGACCGTTCAGTAGGAATTTTCAAAACGCGTTGCAAAAAACAGGCCTAGATCGAGAAAATGGTCAGAATGCCCATAAGACTGACATGCCGTGCTTGTGAATCCTCAATTAACTTTTTTAGAAGACCATGCAGTATGCTTGAGTGTTTATTTGGTTAAAATTATTTGCAATACATGTGGATGTATTGCAAAGTATTGGTTTGTATGTATTAAACAAGGTTCAAGTCTGAGCCACTGAAAAATCTGTTTTCCTTTCCATTATTGAAAAAAAAATAAAATAGAAAGAATTGCTCCTGAAAGCTTCGGGAGCTCCGCCTCTTGACCCCCGCCCCCCCCCCCCCCCCCCCCGCCGGGGCTTTGCCCCTAAACCCCACTTTAGAAAAACGTTCAGCGGGGCCTGCATGTAAGAGTGGGATGATGCGGATTTTTTGACAGCCCCCCAAACATTTGTGCTCATTACCACTGGGGGGTGAGGGGGGGGGGGGGGGGGGGGGGGGTACCAAAGTATTCTAGGCACATTCATATATAATGATATGCGCAGAAGTATGGAAATTAATCATACAGATGCTAAAATGCAGTTTTCAAGTTTCAAATAAACAATGAGATTGCGCTTTATACACGCCGCCAAAATGACTGAATGAAGTGGGTATTTATAGCTACATGCAGGATGGTTACATGTACTCAATTTATGTATTTGTAAAAGTATGTAAATGCGGAATCATAATTCTGTGGAATACAAAAATCCCAATAATTAATTATATCTCTCTCCCGTCGCTTCGGGATTTTTTCTATAATCCTGCTTTCTCATTTACATTTTACCTCACCCTCAAAGAAATGGAATAGTTTTCACTGAATATTTATGTTGTTGCAAAATGGCCCACAGAAGCATGTGCCATGGCCCAGGCAAGCTATGTTATTTTGCCTTTGTTGGAGTTGTACATGCACCACTACCTTATTTGATATCTTTTGTAAAGATCCATCTATCTGTTCTCCCCCCATCACTTCTACCTGATGATACAAATACAAGTTTGAAACCTAACTGAGTAATTTTCCTGAAAAAAATAACACGATTCAAGGCGGGCAAGTTTGGAAATAAGGATCCTTTATCGTCGGGACTATAACCCGTGGCGTTTTGCAGTTTGATCCCAAATCCTTTCATAACTAGTTGGATTTGCTGAAGAATTTCAGAACTGCCATATATTTTCCAGTGTCCAAAAGTATTACCAAACAGGAAATTAAACTCCACCTCAAGAAACTCTTGCTCCTTGACGTGTTCCGATTTAGCTAGAGCCACAGCATCAATTAATTCCTTGATCTGGTAGTAATCAGCTTCCTGTGCAAGCATGTCGAGCTCTTTGAAGTCTTCGGGTAAGACGAGAATGGACCTCCGTAAGAAATTCAGAACATACCGAAATAAGGAGCCATCCCCGTCAATAAGGTAATTCCCCTTATCATCCTTGATGGAAGGGATCCGATAACTGAACATTGCCCCTAACATTGAATCAGGAAAACGAGTCAATGTATCTCGCGATGTTGTGTACATCGTACCTCCGACATTAAGGCTCACAAAGTCAGTCATATTTCTTAAAAACAATGCTCCGTTTTGCAATGGTTCCGTAAAGGTTGTCTGTCCCTTTTGCAAATCTGAAACATAAAATTGTGTAAATCCTATATGGTTAACAAGAGATAATAACTAAAAGTCCAGGTAGAAAAACCAGTTGAAACCGTAGTCAACTGGTGCCAGTTCAGACCAGTATACATTCAACTGGTTTTGAATACGTAAATTGAAACACCGCTAACAGGGACCAGTTTCCAGTTGAAAAACAGTTGATTTACCAGTTGAAAACCAGTTGACATCTTAGACCAGTTGAAACCAGTACATTCAACTGGTTTTTAATATGGAAATGGAAACACCGCTAAGTTGGACCAGTTCATGTACCGATTGAAAACCAGTAGATTTACTGGTTTTCAACTGGTAAATCAACTGGTAATCACCTGTTGATTTTCAACTGGTAAATTAACTGGTAATAATCGACTGATTTTCAACTGGTTTTTAACTGGTAAATGAACTGGTAAATCAATTCTGGCGGTGTTTCAATTTCCAAATATAAAACCAGAGTTGACCAGTTCAATACTGGTCCCAGTTAAACTTGTATTCTACTGGTCCTAGTTCAAATTTGTATATTCTACTGGTTTCCAACTGGGACCAGTTGAGACCAGCAATCTACTGGTCCCAGTGACAACTTGTTTGCTATTTGTCCGACTTCAAACTAGTATTTTTACTGGTTTTAAAATTGTATCAACTGGTTTGAACTGGTACCAGTTGAGACCATCAGTTGAGACCAGTTTAAACCAGAAAATACCAGTTGGAAATCCTTACTGGTTTCAACTGGAATTTCAACCTCATAAAAGAATAGACCTGGTAATTGCCTTTATGTGGAGTTATATCGACCGTTCAGTAGGAATTTTCAAAACGCGTTGCAAAAAACAGGCCTAGATCGAGAAAATGGTCAGAATGCCCATAAGACTGACATGCCGTGCTTGTGAATCCTCAATCAACTTTTTTAGAAGACCATGCAGAATGCTTGAATGTTTATTTGGTGTAAATTCTTTGCAATGCATGTGGATGTATTGCAAAGTATTGGTTTGTATGTATTAAACAAGGTTCAAGTCTGAGCCACTGAAAAATCTGTTTTCCTTTCCATTATTGAATAAAAAACAAATAGAAACGAATTGCTCCTGAAAATTAATGTCTATGGTATTCCACCTTTAACAAATGCATCTTTTGTTAAGTTGCGTAAATAAAGCTAATACATTTCTTGTTTCAAATTAAAATGAATTGTTGCTTATTTTGGAAGAAAACATTTCTTACCTTACAACCATCAGAATACAGCTTTGATATTGCATTGATATTTGTTTTATAGATATACAAGTACATACAAAAAGCAATGCGTATTTAGATTTTTCGAATAAGAAATTCTAGACCCCTCCCCTGGCTTAAGGGGGGGGGGGAGTATTGAGTAAGCAAAACAAAATGCTCACTGCTCACTACCCTACCCCCTTACCCCTGTCGAGCCAAAAACCAAATTAGTGCTCCCCCGCCCCCCCCCCCCCTGCTTATTCGCCGGGTGGCTGATTCGGCGCTAAATATTTTCTCTCGAATTGGGAGAAGAAAAACAATTAGTGCTCCTTCCACCCCTACCCCCCCCCCCCCCCGCTTATTCGGCTGGCTAATTTGCTGCTAAATATTTGTCACGAATTGGGCCCCCTATTTGACCCCTTCCCTTGCCGCCGGCTGGATCCGCCCTTGAACGAGAAATGCATTAATTCAACACCTTGTAAATGCTATAACACATGATACTATTACTACACAAAGTCTGTTACAAACTTCTAACAGAATGTCATCAAAACGTACCCAAAGTCTACAGCAAATAACCCACTGAAGCCCTCAACTACAGTCCGGCACTCTCAAGGGAAGACAGACACCAAGCAGCCATCAATCGATACTCAGCAACACACGGACTCATCAAACTGCAAGTCCTCCCGCCTTCATTAAAAGACTGCCAAATAGTTGTAGAAAAACCTTCATCAAAGGTAAACCGCGTGTCTCTCGATCTAGCTAACACAGCAACAATATGCGCTCCACCAATGAACGTGACAAATTTGGTACCCCCAAACTTTAAAACAGTAATATGGGCGGCGTATTAAACAATAAATTATCCATCCGCGAAACCATGTGTACAACATGTGTAATGAACTAATTTGAATAATTAAACAAGTCCGCGATTTATAAACTAGTCCTAGCATTTTATCTTCAAAAATCAAATGAGCGACTTTATTCCTTTTCTGTCACTAAATATTCTTTAATCTGGTCAGGAAATTCAATTTTAGGGATTTGTTTGTATCACGTCATCTTCTAAGGATATATTGACTGCTTTGAGAGGCATAGTGGTTTCTATAGGGTCAAGGGAAACTCACAACCTGCTATGACCCCAAGGCGCTTGCGCCGCGGGGTCATAGCAGGTTGTGAGTTTCCCGAGACCCTATAGAAACAACTATGCCTCGAATATTAAAAGCAGTCAATATATATTTTATATACTGAAAAAAGGGAAAATGTTGACTCACCCATTTAGGTTTTCATCTCTTTGAAGTCATGAATATTAACACCAACAATAAATTGTGTACAGTATGAAATCCAACAAGCTGTGCTCCAGTAGAACAGGGAATACCAAACACGTTTACACGAACAGTAACTTTTGTACAGGATGATATCACCAACAAGCTGTGCTCCAGTAGAACAGTAGAACATGAACAGTAACTTTATAAATTCACAAATTCGCAACAAATACACAGACTGCGTCTAGTCTACTTGTTGTAGATGTTTACAACACAGTTTTGTATGTTAAATGTTGGGGCTTGGACTTGCTGGCTTGAAACATGGGCATGACTACTAGCAGTAATGTTACATACACGTGGGAAGATCTCTGGATTATCTGTGATCTCATTCATCATTAGATTTAAGTCACGGAGTTCCTGGCTTTCACTTCGCTCACTTGCACTTGCAGTCGTGGCACCAGTGGATGTTGCTGATGATTGCTGTGCTGACTTTGGATCAATAGCTGATGCGATAGCACGGCTCATGTTTTCTTTTGTTTCACTGTTAGTTGTAGCATAGTGCTTGAGACTGCTTTCAGAGTGATGTCCAGACACACTCATTATTTCTCTATCTCGGAACCCTGCATTCTGCAGAGTAGTGATGCTGGTTGCCCTTAGGCAATGGTTGGTATATGTCTAATTGACACCTGCACGAGATTAAATGTTTTTCATCTTGTCTCCGATGGTGTTTTTCCCTTGGCGAGCATTACAATACCATGGACCAGCATCACTTGATTTCAGCTTGGGATTTGGTCTCTGCCAAAACGATCCACACTCAGGGTTCAGCTTACTTTTGTAGCGTAAGAAGGAGGCAACAGGACATCGGGGACCATTTGTTGGAGTCATAATTCCACATTGGCTTTTCTCTAGTTTATCTTCGCGATTGTTCTTAGTGAGTGTATCTTTGAGAGCTATGTAGCATTTTCCCCCATCCTCACAAATGTCAAAGCTGTCGACTGTCATTTCACGCAAATTCTCCCTCCCACGATTGCAAAAATACAACATGACATCTATAAATACCTTATCTTGAAGGCCTTGTGGATCGTCCAAATCAAGCGAATCTTTAATTTTCGCTATGTCTTCTTGTGAGATCGGTGATTTGTGTTTCACAAATCCTTTCCCTTGCTGTTTAAGCGTTGCTGAAAAACACTTGAAAATTCTTGACGAATTTGCAAAGTCTTCATGCTTGATAATGTCCACAGATTTAGTATTGAGAAAGTGACGCTGAAGTCCGAATCTGATCGTTAGCATTGATTTCTTTCTGTAATAATCGCCGTTCTTCTGCCTGCAACCCGCATAGAATTTTTGAAGGATCTTGTCCAGGTCTGCATTCGGAAGTCTGTTTACATCTCCGAGGTCCGTGTTGACATTTCGCAAGAACTCTTCAAATATTTTAATGCCGTATTTTACTGCATACTTCGTATTTTTGCTATCAGCAGAATCGATTAAGTCTTGCAGCTGAATGTCATCCATAAGTTGAAATCTTGGCATAGCTGTGTCCTCCATTTTGCCTCTTTATTGACAAAAAATTGGAAAAAAAAAACCCCCAGTATTTTGCGATCGAGACTAGTACACAAAATGGCGATCGGTCGTCTGCGCTGCGTGGATCGATTGCTAGATTCGTCGCCTGAATGCAGCGACCAAAATCGAATTGCACTCAAACACCGTTAACGGTATCGCGCATCGGTCATCGCACAAAAGAAACTTATACGGTAACACGTAAACCAAAATGGGCATCGCAGCAAAATGACGTCACGTTTCACAGCCATGGAAAAAGTGCTATGAAAAATGGATATAAACCGGTAGAGCCGGGCAAAATGACTATGAATTTCAATTAGCGGGCATGGTTAAGAACATGACTGCATTTTCAACCAATCAGAAGACAGGATTAGTAAAGAATATTAAAATGAGGTATATAATAATTAATATAAATGCAGCCTTTATCTTTGTCTAAAACAAAAGACAAAACAATTTTGGGCATCAAACCATTGCAATTCAAATTACAAAAAATCATCCCACACCCATATAAATAATAAGCGGTGTCTTCATGTCCTATGCCTTATATTTCTTTCAAAATTCAGATCTAGTTTGCATTCTTAACACGTCTTGGCAGGCTCGTATATACGCACGAATTTTTTCGAAGGGGGAAGTTTTCAATTTGAAAATCGCGCCGAAAATTTCGCAACGACTCAGCCAGCCGCTGAATAAGCGAGGGGGGGGGGGGGGGGGGGTAAGAGGACATATTTTATTTTGGGGTCCCACAAATTTCGCAACGACTCAGCCAGCCGCTGAATAAGCGGGGGGGGGGGGGAAGTAAGAGCTAGACATACTTTAATTTTGTTTGCGACTCAGCCAGACGCTGAATAAGCGGGGGGGGGGGGGGGGGGGGGGGGGGGTAAGAGGATATATTTATTGTTGTTGGTTCCAAAAATTGAGGGTTATTTTTCCCTCCAAAACACACATGTACAAAAACTTTGAGAGGGGTTCAACCCCCCCCCCCCCCCTGCGTACGCGACTGCGTCTTGATAGTTTTTTAATCTAAAGTTTTATCTTCAAATTGTGTTGGCGGGGAGCGACGATCGCTCAGCGGAATAAAATTAGCCGATGTGACGCGTTAGTGGTACGGAAAAAAATAATCGCTGGCGAATCAACCAAACCAGGATGGGCCGTTTTTATCAAAATCTTGCAAAAACTTACGCAAATCAAGGAACTTCGCGCGGGAAAGTCGAAAATGAGTTCAGACAAGGATTAAGAGTAATAATAATTGATTAAAACGTCAAAGCTTCGCGAGGGATTTTTTTTTTTTTTTGGGGGGGGGGGAGGGGAACTGAATTCAGACAAGGATTAAGAGTCGAAAACGGAACAATTAATCGACTTCATTCTCTAATAATTAAATTAAACGTCATAGCTTCTGCGCTTCGCGCGGAAAGGGGTGAAACAAGAATTAAGTCGGGAACGGTACAATCGATTGTCTTCTTTCTCTAAAAAGTGTCAAGGCTTCAACGCTTCCCGCTGGAGGGGTAAAACGGAAAAAATAACCTAGTACCTGGCCCGGGTTTATAAGGTTAAATTTGTAGACGTTGGGACATTGGCATTAATAATTTGTCGGTAATTGGTGGCTCGTTTTGTCGGTAATCGGTGGCCTCTACACCCCACCCCTCCCCCCCTCCCCCCCCCCCCCCCCCCACTGGAATAGGTCTAGCGACGCCTCTGATAACAACACAGTTTATACACTCGAGACAATTTTTGCAAGTACTACTGGTGAAGCACCGGACCACCGTCTTTATGGGGGGTAGGAGAATGCAATTTTACGTCATATTACTCCAGGAAGTGTGTGAAAATGCGTCTAATGGGGTTCCAAATGCTTCCTACTCTGGGAGTGGGTCAGACCCAGACCCACCCCCGCTTGGTTGCTCCTCTCCCTCGCCGCTAAAGCGGGGGGATATCCATACTAAAAAAGCACCCTTCGGCTTAAAATTTATATTTTACACACTCTATAACTCAATGAAGTTGATATAAACTTGAAGATATTTGTATTATCCATCACTTGACACCAATCCCATAGTGATTAGAGGTTTTACTTCAAAGTTATAAATATGAATTTGTGCAGTTTAACTTAGGTCATGTTGATGATTAACTATAAAGTGGGGGTTTATTGATTGACCGATATGGATGTGGAGACTGGAGAGCTGCAGTATTTAGGCAAAAATCAATTTTATCAATGAATCAAAGTCAGTTACTGACTCAGTTGGCCCATAAATGTCATATTTAGGCCTACTTATAGAATAGTTATTCGCTATCTCTCTCTCTCTCTCTCCCTCTCTCTCTCTCTCGATCTCTCTCTCTCTCTCTCCGTGTCCTTTCTTTCTTCTCCCACCTCTCACTGTACGTCATGTCTCATGTACTCTTTATGCATACTTCAGTCTTGTAAACGGAGGGCCAAAGTCAAATATATTGCTTATTTTTTTTAGTTGCCTGCCACTACCACACAAACTTAGTTAAATAAACACTCCATGTTTATTCGAAAGATTGTATCATAATACACAATATTTCAGCGGTCTTTAAAAAAAAATATTTGTAACTAAATTGGAGGGGTAGGTCTAATAATGTCATTTGATGATTATTATTATTTATGATTAAATGATTATTAGACAAAATGGGCATTAGACAAACTGGAAATTAGACCAACTGGCAATAGTATACCAAATGAGTGATAAACTAAATGGGTAGTAGACTTATTGGAGATTAGACCAAATAGAAATTAGACCAAATGACAATTGGCCTAAATGGTCACTAGACAAAATGATAAATAGACGAAATGATTATGAGACCATGTGGATATTAGACTGGTTAGGTGTAGACCATAATTATGGGAATAGACTAATTGGGTAGTAGACGAACTGGTTGTAGAACAAACAAAAATTCACCAAAAATACCATGCAAGAATTGATTTGATTTAATACCAGCCAGAGGCTGAAACAAATTGAAATTTACAAAAGATTGTTTATATATATAAATACAAATTTATAACATTTAAAATCGATTTGGTAAAATACAGTTAAGTTTACATTGGATTAGAAAATTTGAATGGCAATTCACAATGAATAATCAAGGAGATAAGAAAAGACAGAGAAACAAGAGAACAGACTGAAACGGATGACTAGCGGATAATAGAAGAAGAACGAGTAACAGAAGGCAATGAGACAAATGTGATAGAAGATTTATAGAAGGACTGACAAGACATAATAGAGAGAGAGAGAGAGAGAGAGAGCGTAAAAATACTGAAAAAAGAGAAAAAGAGAGGATACTAGAAAATAACAGCCAGATAGATAGGCTGAAAAGGAAAACTTTGAAGAAAAAAATCGGATAAAGTGTTAAAGGTACTATGTCCCATTTGAAGGCCAAACAAAATGAAAAGGTTAAATTCCAATGGCATTTGAAAGATAATGCTAATTTAGAACTTCCCTAAAAAGGGGGAGGGTGGCTTCAAAATATATAAGTGGGAAAATAACGACTATTAGTTGTCTAATCGACAAGTAATAGCCTGATTTTCAGACCATTTACCGAATGATCGTACGTTTTATGCTGCCCAAAGATTCAATCAGTTTAATTTTGGCCATTACAAGAAGTGGGTTATTGATGTAGACAAATGCTCATGTACCCTTTACAGCCCATTTTATGTATGTTATTACCAAAGAAGAAAAAGCTAGTCAGTCACCCAATAGTGTCTGACAGTGAAGTCTAACAAGTAAACGGGTTTCCTTGCATAATTTGAATATAAGAACACTGCTAACGTTTAAATTTCACAGATCGAACATACATGACATATTCATAATTCCTGCAAAGTTCTACAGAATTTGATGTTCGCTGGAAAAGGGACATAGTTAGTGACGCTTAAAAAATACAAATGTACCGTAAATGCAGCATCATTGTTATTACACATATGGCGATGTATGCTCTATAATTCAGTATTTAATTTTATAATCGGTTATAAATGGTCTCAAAATTGCAAAAACACATCCGAAACAACGGAAACCGGGCGTGTTAAAGCATCTAGAAAAATATCGTTGATATAATCATTATCAATATAAAGTCCATGTTAAGTGTCTATACAAATTAGAGATGTTAGACAGATTTCCCTGTACATATATATTATATAGGGTATCAAATTACTGTAGACTTCGATCCTCGTTTAGGGTACATAAATTTATTTACACGGATGATGTACATTGTTCAATGTTACGGGGTTGAGGGCGAATTCTAAATGAAAACAGTCTGTTTCACTGACAATGCAAATACACACAAAAAAGTGTATACATATGCGAATTAGTAACATGAATGTTGCAGTGTATTAACCTATATATCTACATGAAGTCTTTTAAAAGCCAAAACAAAATTCTAGACACATTCACGTAATTATATAATATGCCAAAAACTAAAGAAACATATGCCAGGACACAATTTTCAAATAAAACATGAATTGGCTGAATCAACTAAGTACAAAGACATGAATGCAAAATAACACAAAGAACACCATTCTCACTCCCATTCCTTTGAAAAATTCTCATTTCTCATTTATACCGTGCATCAACATGCTCAAAGATATGTACATAGAATACACAATTGAACAAATATCAAACAAACATAAAATCAACATCAATTCGAAATAAAATTGAAAACAATTTGTTACACTGACAAGGTAAATTGACATTATACAGTCTATGTTAACTGTATAACACTACTGATTTTTCAGGTGGGCTGTATAACAGCTCGTTGAAATGCCTTTAAATTTGGCACACATATGTTTTCGCGCGTAGAACTTTTGCACAACATAGAATCGCCTTTTTTTTTCTTTCATAATATTCCACATACAAGTACAAACAGATTGATACCATGTTTGTCTCTTTATGACTATTAATAACGGAATGATCGACCGTTTAACAAAAAATTCCGTGCGCGCGAGCTCTTGTAATACATAGCATATATTGGCAAATATATGCCTATATAAAATCCATTGTAACTCTTTAGGATGCAAGGTGACCCACAACAACAAAAAATCATATTTTGATGGAGTATGAGTCGGAAATATGATTTCATGTCTCATTTGACCCTCAATTAACTCATGACGTCATCATAATGGCCTCCGAACTCATAATTTCAATTTGCATATTATGACGTCAGCATATTTTTGAAAAATTGATTGTTTCTCTGTAAATATTGATTGATTGTCTTCCAAATTTTGATATGATCTAGCTGAGACATTTGTCTACAAATATAGTACCCTCAATTTTTCATTTTGACAAAGGCATCACGGCGTATATTTGCGATTAAAGGTGGCATGTCAATTTTTCACATTTTGCGTGTATTCTCTACGGGACATTACTTTTTCTCAAAACTGGGTTCTACATTTCCATCTTTCGCGAGCAATATCTCCGTCGTTTTAGCTTCGTTTACGCTGAACTTCGAGTATGTTGTAGCTGAGACAATAAGTTATCTCAAATGTGCCCTTGGTTTTGTCTCAAATTTTAGTTGGATCAGCCCACCTATACTTGTTCCAAACAAGTATTACTAATCTAGTTTATATTTTGTTTTCCAATTTCATCCATTCGAACCACTCTAGGCACATTCATATATGCCTAGATGTATGGAAATCAATCATACAGATGCTAAAATGCAATTTTCAAGTTCAAATAAACAATGAAATTGTGTTTCAATACACACACCAAAAATGACTGAACAAGGGTGTTTAAAGCTACACGAGTGATGGTTACATGTATTTGTAAAAGTATGTAATGCAGAATCATAATTCTGTGGGATCCAAAATCACAATTATAAATTCCTTTTATAATCCTGCTTTCTCATTTACATTGTACCTCACCCTCAAAGAAAAGTGAATGGTTTTCACTGAATTTTTGTTGTTGCAAAACTGCCTACAGACGCATTTGCCATGGCCCAGGCTATATTATTTTCCCTATCTTGTAAAGACCCATCTATCTCTTGTCCCATATTCATCTGAACTTGATGATACTGATACAATTTTGAAACCTAACTGAGCAATTTGCCTGAAAAATTTAACACGATTCAATGGGGGCGTGATTGGTAATGAGAATCCGTACTCTTCGGGACCTAGAATGTCATGTTGTGACGGGTTGTTACCACGCCCTGAAAGGCTCCTGAATGCTTCCATAACTACTGGGATTTTCTGAACGGTTTCAGAACTGCCATATATTATCAATGGGCAAGATCTATCATCAGGGGTAAACTCAACCTCCAGAACCTCTTGCTCCTTGATGTGTTCCGATTTAGCTCGCTTTTCTTCCTCCCTATTTATGATCTGAGCCACAGCATCAATTAATTCCTTGATCTGGTAGTAATCAGCTTCCTGTGCAAGCATGTCGAACTCTTTGAAGTCTTCGGGTAAGACGAGAATGGACCTCCGTAGGAAATTCAGAACATACCGAAATAAGGGGCCGTCCCCGTCAATGACGTAATTCCCCTTATCATCCTTGATGGAAGGTAGCCGATCACTGAACATTGACTCTAACATTGAATCGGGAAAACGAGTCAATGTAGCTCGCGATGTTGTGTATATCGTACCTCCGACATTAAGGCTCACTATATCAGTCATATTTCTTGAAGACAATGCTCTGTTTTGCAATGGTTCCTTTAAGGTTGTCTGTCCCTTTTGCAGGCTGAAAGAATAAAATTATGTAAATCCTATGGTTAACAAGAGAAAATACCAACTCAAAACTCCTCTTAAAGGTACTATGTCCCATTTGCAGGCCACACAAATGTAAATGTTAAATTCCAACGGCGTTTGAAAGATAATACTAAGTTAGAACTTCCCCTAGAACAAAAAGGCTTGAAAATGTCTTTTTGAGGGAAAATAACGACTGTTAGTTGTCAAATCGAATTTACCGAGCGCGCTCGTTTAATAGTCTGATGTTCAACCCCTTGTACCGAATGGTCGTACCTTTTGTGCTCCGCAAAGATTCAACCAGTATAATTTTGGTCATTACAAGAAGTGGGTCATTGGTGATTTGGTGTAGATAAATGCTCATGTACCCTTTACAGCTCATTATTTATATGTATTTTATTACCAAAGAAAAAAAAAAGAAGTCGGTCAGTCACTCAATAGTGTCTGACGGTGAAGTCTAGAAAGTAAACGGGTTTCCTTGCATAATTTGATAAGTATAGGACACTGCTAACGTTTAAAAATCACAGATATGACATACGTGACAATTTTTTTATTCATAATTCCTGCAAAATTCTTCAGAATTTGATGTTGGCTGCAAAAGGGATACACCTCATTTAAATAATATTGCTAACAACATTAACAGCAGATCTTGTCTCGAAAATCCTCATTTCTTTATGAATATACTACAGCGAAGGGCTTAAGTCAGAAATGAGAGGTTTGCCTACCACTACCACACAAACTAAGCATACCTTATTTTTTAATCGAAAGATTTTATCATAATACACAATATTTCAGACGGCCATTTTGACGAAAAATAGTATTTTGTTTATTGTATATTAAGGAAACCTTGAAGCACCATGATGTTGGTGTCAGATGAAAGAAAATTAGATTATCTACATTTTGATACCAATTTCAACGGAATCCGAAATAGTAAACATCGCAATTTTAAGTTTAAACATGTGTTTTTGCGAGAAAAAAAATGTCCTTCAAAAAAATGATTTTTTTTTATTTTTTCTTATTTTATTTTTTCAATAAACGTTATTTTCCATTATATCAAAATCTTTTTTTTTTTCGTAACTTTCCAGAAATTTGCCAATGTACAAGCATAATAACTTGTGCAGGGGAAAGGCTTGTATCTCTTTTAAGTGGAATGTCCTAGTTACCCCAAAACTGATTTGATTTCATAGAAAACGACATTTTGCCCATGGGCCTATGTGTATAAACTGTCCGCATATACGTGTATTAGTGTATCAAGGACATGTTTGGTGTGCTTAAATCGAGTTGTATAGATAACTTTGAGGTAAAACCTCTAATCGCCATGGTTTTTATGCAAATGAAGGATAATTAAAATATCTTCTAGTTTTTATCGACCTATGACACTTGTTCGGATCACGATTGGTATCTATAGGACCGTATCCGTGTATGTGTTTGGATCAGAAGTGTGCACAAATACTGGCACGATGTTGTACTTACCTTATTCACTGGTAAATGATCACCTTTCTGTTCCAAACAAACATATACAATATCACTCTCTTCTCGTCAATTATTGCTGCTTTTAACGCTTTGCCCAATATTAAATTATATATTGGATTTCAATACACGGCGTTATGAGAACAACATCGCTGCCTTGCTGTCGACTTTACAGTTAGCGCTTTTGTATGCCTAAACGAGTTTAATGATTCTATATACTCAAGGTCGGCAGATTCTTGTACATGGCAATAAAATCACAGGCGCGGATCCTATGGGGGGGGGGGGGGAGAGGAGGGGAGGCCGACGGGCCCGGGCCCCCTCCCCGACCAAAAAAAGGGGGAAAAATGCCTAGAATGGAAAAGAAAACATATTTTTGGCTCACTAGACTTGAGCCTTTTTTCAATACCGGTTCATACATACATGTACATACTTTTCAACACACCTACATGATTAGTCTTGTTCAGACGGAGAAAAGTTTCCCTAGGGTAAAGGTCGTGTTAGGAGCTAGTCGAGGTAAATATGGCGGGGTATATGGCGGGCCAAGCATGCCACTATCCGTACAACTATGCAACTATACGACTATACGTCTATCCAGCCGGCCAATCAGAACACAGGAAACTGTACATCTATAAAACTATACTAGTGGCAGATTCAGGGGGCACGTGCCCCCCCCCCCCCCCCTCCCCGTAAAAAAGGGGGGAAAGGGGGAAGGGGGAAAAGAAAAAGGGAAGACAGGAGAAAAAGGAGGGGGAAAGAAAAAGGAGGGGGGAAAGAAAGAAAAGGGAAGAGAGAAAGAAGAAGAAAAGAGGGAGGAGAGAAAAGGTGGAAAAGGAAGGAAAAGGAAGAAAGGGGGAAAGACGGAGAAGAGAAAAGGGGTAAAAGGAGAATAATGAGAAGGGAAAAAAAGAAAGGGGAATGGTATTATATGAAGGTGTTTTTTTTTTACCGGGAAAGGGGCGGGGGCACGCAATTTTGCAGTGTGCATAATATGGGGTCCTTATTGCCAGGCGTGTAGCCCCTCTCCAAAAAACCAAAAAAAAATGCACAAGAAGAACAACAAAAAAGAGATGGAAAAAAGGGGGAAAGAGAGAATTTTTGTGAGTAAAAGGAGAAAGGAAAAAAAATTATAGAGAATTAAACAACGATGAAGAGAGGTGCGAGAGCATGAGGAATTGCATTTCTTTTAAAAGAATAATGGGATAACAACCAGGGGCGTCGCTAAAAGGGGGTGGACAGGGGCGTCGCTATACCTTTTTTAGTGGGGGGGATGTAGAGGCCCGCGATTACCGACAAAACTAGCCACAATTACCGACAAAATTAATGTCCCCATGTCTACAAATTTAACCCTTTAAACCCGGGGCCGAAGCCTAAATTATTTTTCCTATGAACTATCGATAGAACTTGCGTATGCGAACATGGTCATTTTCCTCGACGACATAATAATATAACATTTATTTCGTCAACTAAGTCAGATTCGTAGCTATATATTTAAATGCAGGCGCGAAGCTAGGATCTTATTTTAGGAGGACGGAAGTGATCACTGAAAGAGCGCTCTCACTAAGGAGGTGGTTGGAGGGGGAGTTTTCCCTCTCCCGCGCATATCGCGGAAGCTTTGACGTTTCCTTAAAGGGATTGTTTAACAATGTTAAATCTGATATACACGGCCCTACGTGTTCTCAGCGTCTGTGATATGGTGTAATATTGAAGCCCTAACAAAATTGCGCTTCAAAATGATCAAGAAGTGCCTCAAAAAAGTAAAAAATCTTTGAGCGACCGGCTTTACCATACTCGTTTTCCCCAATAGACTGTAGTGTTATGAAAACCGTTTGGCAAACGGTTTTCAAAATTTGTAATTCCAATCATAAATATCTTGGTAATCAGACAGACGATCGGCTTGTAAAAGGCATGGGGTTCCCGACTGACCTAAAGGTTTATAATTATCATTGCAGCATGAGCTAAATCAACAATTTTGTTTCAGAATCTGAGACAAAGTTAACGGATCCCTTAATTATTAGAGAAAGAAGACGATTCGTTGTACCGTTCTCGACTCTTAATCCTTGTCTGAATTCAGTTCCCCCCTCCTGCGCGAAGCAGGGAAGCTATGACGTTTCATTAAATTATTGGAGATAGAAGACGATTCGTTGTTCCGTTCTCGTCTCTTATTCCTTGTCTAATTTCAGTTTCCCACCTACCGCGCGAAGTGCAGTAGCTTTGACGTTTTTTAAATTGTAAGAGAAAGAAGACGATTCGTTGTACCGTGCTCGACTCTTAATCCTTGTCTCAATTCAATCGCAGGTTCCTCCCACCCGCGCGAAGCGCCAAAGCTTTGACGTTTCATTAAAATATTAGAGAAAGAAGACGAGTTGTTGTACTATTCTCGACTCTTAATCATTGTCTGTATTCAATTGCAGCTTTGACGTTTCATAATCATAATTCCTGCAAAGTTCTACATAATTTGATGTTGGCTGCAAAGGGGACATAGCATCTTTAAGACATAAGAAGGGACAATGATTCCATGTAAACACTGGTCTTGTAAAGTCTCACCCTTGTTCAATGTGAAGGGTTTCATATATACCCCCCCCCCCCCCATGTGCAAGTCTATCGTGTCTGCCACTGTTATGTGCCTCATTCCGACACGAAGATGACTTTTATTTGAGGGACAATTATTGCCTACTTTGTGAGACTTGATTAAAATGTTTGTTTTGTAATGATCAGAATATATTTATTGTTGTCTCGTTTTTTTGTGGAAATTGAATAGGCATTTAGTGGAATGAAGAGAGGGAATTAGAGAGAGGGAGAGAAAGATAGAGATTGGGGTGGGGCAGTGAGAGTTAAGATGTGAAGAGAAAAATATAGTGAAATGGAGAAAGGGAGAGAGATCGAGAGGGAAGGGGAAGAGGTGGGAAAAGGGGAGGGGGCAGAGGAGTGGGATGAAGAATTAGAGAGCGTGATCGGTTGACGAGGGGGAGGGGGTGGAGGGAGGAGGACAAAGTCAAAAGGGGAGAAAATTAGGGAAAATGAGAGAGTTAGAGGCCGAGAAAGATACGGGATAGGGAAGATGAGAGTGAAAGAGAGAATACGAACGGGAGGTGAAATGGTAAACAGAGCGTGAAGACAAGAATGCATATTATCTTGTTGCTCTGCTCTCTTCTCTCTTATCCTTTTCTCTCTTCATCCTCTCTCTTTTTCTTCTCTTTTTTGCCTCTTCTTCTCGCAGCACCGTCGCTATATCTCAATCCAAACTTATTTATTCACCACATCCACTGTCTTCCCTCTCTTCCTAAATACTGACATTATCTGATCATTTTTTTAAAAGCATTCCTTTCTGCCAGTTTATAAGATTTCACTCATCAAATAACAATTATACATTTATTACCATGGCCAATGGAGAGACTTTTCGCCCAGACCTGTCTCTTTAGGTGGCCATATATAACACTTGTCAATGTTTAGTTCAACCAGACGTTCAACTCACCCGCTTTTGTTCTCGACAGAGTATTCATATTTATTTTCACCCTAACAATACAATATCACACTTGACTGATTTGATATAGATGACATATATTATTGCATTGTACTAGAATCTTTCGAATATGTGTAGAATCGTTCCACAAAAACTGGCCCTGGATTCGTTTAGGCATACAGAAGCGCTAACTGTATAAGTCAACAGCAAAGCAGCGAATATTTCTCATAACGCCGTGTACACCAATATGTGATTGAATATTGGGCAAAAGCAGCAATGATTGACGAAAAGAGAGTTATATTTATACGTTTTGGATGGAAATGTGATCATTTATCAGTGATTTAGGTAAGTACAACATCGTGCTAGTATATGTGCACACTCAGTGGCGTAGACAGGTTCGTACACCTGGGGGGGATGACTCAGGGGCGGATCTAGCTTTTTGCTAAGGGGGGGGGGGTTGACCAAAATAATGACGATGCGGAGCATCGTCCACGAGCCGCGAAGCGGCGAGCCGATTTTTGTTGGGGTGTTTATTTGAACCCCGTAAGTGATGTTTTCCTGGCATCTATTAACACAATGGAGACCATAAAAAGCAGTGCATGATAACGTCTTTTTAAATCAAGAAACATTTAAATACACAGTTATATCCAGAGTTATCATGTGTTTGGTTAAGTTACCAGATGAGTTGAATATCTTCTCACAATATTTGCACTTGAAAGGGTTTCTCTCCAGCGTGCGTTCTTTTTTCTTTCTTTTTTTCTTTTTTTTTCTTTTTTTTTCCTGTTTTTTGTTTGTTTGTTTTTTGGGCCGCCCAAGGGGGGGGGGGTTTAAACCCCCTAACCCCCCCCCCCCCCGTAGATCCGCGCCTGTTTAATCTTGTGGTTATCTTGTGGTTTCCAAACCACAAGATAACCACAAAATACTTGTAAGATTTTCTTTTTTTTACCGTCTGAATTGGCTTTCACCGTGTGAATGCGGCTAATAACAATAAACACAATTACAATAATGATGAGGATTATTATTATCATCATCATAATTATTATTATTATTAATATTATAATTGTTATCATTATTATTATTACTATTATTATCATCATTATGACTTATTAAGTAAGCAAATATCATTCCCCAAAACCTGGGGGGGATGATTGTACATGCCATCCCCCCCACCTTGTGAGGTGGGGGGGGGGGGGGGATGCATCCCCCTCATCCCCCCCGTTGTCTACGCCCCTGTGCACACTTCTGTTCCAGACACTTACACGTGTATTCGAGTTTCATATAGGTCGATCAAAATAATGGTAAATATACTTGATTACGTGGTGTTCTATTTTGTATATCCTGCTAATCTATTCACAAAAATGAAACAAAAACTATTCATGATCCATTAAAATGTCAATTTGTGCAGTTTAACATAGGTCATGTTGATGATTAACTATAAGTTATTATGTGGAGTTGGGTGTGGAGACTGGAGAGCAGCAGTATTTAGGGCAAACATCAACTTTATCAATGCTTGAAAAGTCATTACTGACTCAGTTTGCCTTCGCGCGCTCTCACTCTCTCTCTCTCTCTCTCTGTCCTTTCTTTCTTCTCTCACCTCTCATAGTACGTCATGTCTCATGCACTCTTTATGCATACTTCACTTGTAAGCGGAGGGCCAAAGTCAAAACATCTTGCTGACACTACCACATAATAGTTCGAAAGATTGTTATCATAATACACATTATTTCAGAGGTGTATCCTCTAAATCGGAGGGGTAGGTCTAATAATCATTTGATGATTATTATTATTTATGATTAAATGATTATTAGACCACATGAATAGTAGACAAAATGGGAATGAGAAAAACTGGAATTAGACCATCTAGCAATTAGACCCAAATGAGTGATAAACCAAATGGGTAGTAGACTTATTGGAGATAAGACTAAATGGAAATTAGACAAATTACTTTTAGCCTAACTGGTCATTAGACCAAATGATAAGTAGACGAAATGATTATGAGACCATGTGGATAGTAGACGTGTTGGGTGTACCGTGTAGACTATAATTATGGGAATAGACTAATTGGGTAGTAGACAAACTGGTTGTAGACCAAACGGCAATTCAGCAAAAATACCATGCAAGATTTGATTTGATTTGATTTGATATGGTTTATTGATAAAAATGTAATAGCTGCCAGAGGCTGAAACAAATTGAATTTACAAAAGATTGTTTATAATATATACAAATGCATAACATTAAAAATCGATACGGTAAAATACAGTTAATGGGACTTTGTAACATTGTTCAGATGAGAGAAAGTGGTGCTACGGTAGTGACTCCAATGCTAGATGTACAATTAGAGATAATCTGAAAGTTTGAGTGAAAACGGACCATTATTTAAATTGGGAAAGCTGATCTGATCGATTCCTTGATTCTCCCAACTATATTATTACAATTTAATTACATTTTAGGTGAATGTGAATCGTCTCAAAGCAATGGATTGGCTCTACATACCATGTCAGACATGTAAGTGTTGAAATATTTTTAAAAGCCTGTCTTATGCTTTTTTTTTCATTGAAAACGGTTGGGGAAAATGGTTTGGAGAATTTACTGTTAATCACTGTTAGAGGGTGTTGCACAGTGACACCTTCTAAGAAAACCATAAATATCTTTTGGTTTGAGATTTTTTTTCAGGATTTTTAGCATGTTAGAGGGAATATATGTTACAGTAGAAGGAATATAATAAGTAACATTTTATACAAAAATTATGCAATTTTTTCATCAACTTTCAACAATGTTACTGAGTCACTTTGGCCCGAATTCACAAAGGAGGTTTGTCGACAAACCTTGGTTTTCGTATGTCATAATAATGACACGTTTTTATGCGTTTTTTACAAACCTGGTTTGTAAAAACGCGTCGAAACGCGTCATATGACGCACGAAAACCAAGGTTTGTCGGCAAACCTCCTTTGTGAATTCGGGCCATTAAGTTTACATTGGATTACAAAATTTGAATGGCAATTCACAATGAATAATCAAGCAGAGAAAAAGAAAAAAAAAGATAGAGAAACAAGAGAAGAGACTGAAACGGGTGACTAGCGGAGAATACAGTAGAAGGAGAACGAGTATCAGAAGGCAATAAGACAAATGTGATAGAAGATTTATAGAAGGACTGACAAGACAATAATAGAGAGAGGGAGAGAGAGAGAGAGAGAGAGAGAGAGAGAGAGAGAGAGAGAGAGAGAGAGAGAGAGAAAAGCGCAGAAACTGGAGAGGAGACTTGCCAATAACAGTGAAATAAAAATAAAAGGACAGATAGATAGGCTGAAAAGGAAAACTTTGAAGAAAAAAAATCGGTGTGTTAACAAATGATAGTGAGGCTTCAAAAAATACAAATATAATACCGTAAATGCAGCATCATTGGTAGTATATTACATGTATGGCAATGTATGCTCTATAATTCAGTTTTTCATTTTATAATCGGTTATTATTGGTCTCAAAATTAAAAAAAAATACACCCAAAACAACGGAAACCGGGCGTGTTAAAGCATCTAGAAAAATATCGTTGATATAATCATTATCAATATAAAGTCTACAAATTTGAGATGTTAGACAGATTTCCCTGTACATGTATAGTTTATCAAATTACTCTAGACTTCGATCCTCGTTTAGGGTGCTTTTCAGAAATGTATTTACACGGATGATGTACAGTGCTCAATGTTATACGGGAGGGCAAATTCAAAATGAAAATGAAAACAATCTGTTTCACTGACAATACAAATAGACAAAAACGTGTATACATATGTGAATAACTAACATGAATATAACACCGTATCAACTATAGATCTACACGAAGACATTCCAATACGGGTTCAAAACCAAAACCAAATTCTAGACACATTCACGTAATTATATAATATGCCAAGAACTAAAGAAACATATGCCAGAACACAATTTTCAAATGAAACATGAAGTGGCTGTATCAAGTAAGTGCTTAGCTACAAAGTACGTTGCTTGTTTGTAGAGGTACATTTTTTAAAAGTAAATTCATAATTTAAAAAAAGTGTGGAATTCAAAATAACAATAACATTCTCTCTCCCCTTCCTTTTAATAATTCTCATTTCTCAATTATATTGTGCATCAACATGCTCAAAGATATGTACATAGAATACACAATTCTAAATAATTATATTAAACAAACATACATAAAATCAACATCAATTCGTAATAAATTAAAAACTATTTGTTGCACTGACAAGGTAAATTGACATAATAAAACATTCTATGTTAAAAGTATATTACTTCTGATTTGTTATATCTTTTTCTCCAATTTCTTCCATTCAAACCAAAGTATTCTAGGCACATTTATATACAATGATATATCCAGAAGTATGGAATTGTTTATTGTTGTGTGTTGGAAGCTTGGTGAATAAAAATCAATCAATCAATGAAAAAAAATGCAGTTTTCAAGTTTCAAGTAAAACAATGAGATTATGTTTAAATAAACACCTCAAAAATGACTGAATGAAGTGGGTGTTTATAGCTTATACATGCAGGATGGTTACATGTACACAATTCATGTATTTGTAAAAGTATTTAATGCGGAATCCTAATTCTGTGGAGTGTGGAATGCGAAAGTCACAGTAACAAATTATATCTCTCTCCCGTCGCTTCGGGATTCCTTCTATAATCCTGCTTTCTCATTTACATTGTACCTCACCCTCAAAGAAATGTGAAAAGTTTTCACTGAATATTTTTGTTGTTGCAAAATTGCCTACAGAAGCATGTGCCATGGCCCAAGCTATATTATTTTGCCTTTGTTGGAGTTGTACATGTACTACTACCTTATTTGATATCTCTTGTAAAGACCCATCTATCTGTTCTCCCCTTAACACTTCCCCGATCAATTGTACCTGATGATACCGATGCAAGATTGAAACCTAACTGATTAATTTGCATGAACAAATTTACACGATTCAATGGGAATGGTGGGGGCTTGCTTGGTATTGAGAATCCATTCTCTTCGGTACCAGTAATGCAGGGCCGCTTTACAAATCCTATCTTAACTAGTACTGGGATTTTCTGAAGGATTTCAGATCTGCAAAATATTTTCCAGGCTTCACTGGATGAAGTATGGGAAAACTCCACCTCCAGAAATTCTTGCTTCTTAACGAGTTCTTTAGCTCGTTTTTCTTCCGCCTTATCGACGGTAACTTTGTTTCTGATCCGAGTCACAGCATCAATTAATTCCTTTATCTGGTAGTAATCAGCTTCTTGTGCAAGCATGTCGAGCTCTTTGAAGTCTTCGGGTAAGACGAGAATGGACCTCCGTAGGAAATTCAGAACATACCGAAATAAGGAGCCATCCCCTTCAATGAGGTAATTCCCCTTATCATCCTTGATGGAAGGGAGCCGATCACTGAACATTGCCCCTAACATAGTATCTGGAAAACGAGTCAATGTAGCTCGCGATGTTGTGTATATCGTACCTCCGACATTAAGGCTCACTATATCAGTCATATTTCTTGAAAACAGAGCTCCGTTTTGAAATGGTTCCTTAAAGGTAGTATGTCTCTTCTGCAAGCTGAAAATATAAAATGATGTAACTCCGATGGTTAACAAGAGATAATACCAACTAAAAACTCCTCCTGAAAGAATAGAACTGTTAATTGCCTCTATGTGGAATTATATCGACCGTTAGGAATTTTCAAAGCGCGTTGCAAAAACACATCTACAAGGTAGTCTGATTTTCCGACCCTTGTACCCCATAGTCGTACGTTTTGTGCTGAGTAAAGACTCGATAAGTTTATTTTAGTCATTATAAAGAGAAAAGAGGGGTTTGTCTGCATGCCATTACCACACAAACTAAGCACACCTTGTTTATTCGAAAGATTTTATCATAATACGCAGTATTTCATTTGTTGTTTATTTATTGTAGTGGTCGAACGCCCCTCCCTATATCGGAGGGGGCGTCCACAACAGCTGCCCTGTTGACGGTTGACCTCTATACGGTTTCTCGACCGCCTCTCTGCACACTTTGCAGACAACACTGGTCCACACTGGATTAGTATGCATATTCATTTGACGCTGTTAATCCGTTGACAAAGATGAAACTAAAACTATTCATTTTCCTTCGATATATCGATTTGTACATGCAGTTTAACATAGGTCATGTTGATGATTAAGTAGAATTTTAAATATTATGATAAAATCTTTCGAATAAACAAGGTGTGCTTAGATTGTGAGGTAATGGCAGGCAAACCCCTCTTTTCTGACTTTGGCCCTCCGCTTATTTGCTCAGGTTAACAACACACTAAAGCCTGCACGCACGAGGTTTGTCTGACATAGCAAATTGGGAAATTACAAAATCCACACACTCGCGGCTATCAAATACTCGGTGAATTTGATAGCTTATTTCTCGGGGGAAAACAAATACATATATTTGAATTAATTCATTCTTCAAGCGCAGGCATTAATTTGTTCAAACTTACATGTATCTCCCTCTTTCTCTCTCTCTCTCTCTCTCTCTTTCCTTTCTCCCTATCTCCGCCTCCCCTACCTCGATTAATATCCCTTCTTCCTCTCAATCTCTCCTCTCTCTCTTTCTCTCTCTCTCTCTCTCTATCTTCTTTCGAGAAAATCTCTATATTTCCGCCTCTCCACCCTCAATCAATCCCTTCTTTCCTCTCCATCTCTCGCTCTTTCTATTCTCTCTTCTCTCTCTTCTCTTTTGTTTTATTTCTCTCTTTTACTTATACATGTATATATTTTTTTCTCTCTCTCTCTCTCTTCGTGTCCTTTGTTTTCCTTCTCCCAGTACGTCATTTCTTATGCACTTTGTATTCATTATTTTTCTCTTTTCCTCAAGCGAGGTTTTTTATTTACATAATTCCAATACATATTTACATTAATTACTCAATGATTGAATGAAAAAATAACATTAGCTAAAAATTAAAGTCTATTGAACGATTCTTCCAGCTTAGGATTATTTATTTTGTTGCCAACCTTAAACACAATATTAGCAACGACTTGAATTAAAAAACAAAGCATGCGGGTAAGTAACAGAACCATTGACAATCTTTTATAACATTTATAATTTCATATTGCGCATTATTTAAAATAATAATCAGGGAAAACATATTTCTTGTTTCCTATGTCCTTACCTATATGTTTTGGTTTATTTGTAGGTCTACATGAAATAGGTGAAAGATTAAATTACATATTATTTTCCAAAACATAATCACACCCTTGTAATATAATAACAAGTGAAACGTTCAATCAAATTGTCGAAAAGTGTTGCATGAATTATTATTTACAATTTGCCATTTATATACATTTTCTTGTGAGGCAATAAACCTGTGAATCATCTTGAAATTAAATTGTTTAACTTTATTATTACAAATTTGCCTTAAATTAAATGAAAATACATCCTTCCGAACAAAGTCATTATCTAAATATAGAAATGAATTCCAAAAATAAATGACAATTGGTTTTATTGACTTCTTCCGAATTAACAAACGATACTAATCTCTCCCTTTCTTGACTAGAACATTTACCTTATCCCCTGTTTCTATTTCAGTAAGATTCGAAATATCACATTAATCTTCAAATTCATTGACATCACTTAATCTACCTAACAAATACTGTGGAAATGCATTCTTTAATTTTGTATATATAAAATCAAATAAGAGCTGTCGTACGTTCGTTCACATTTTTATTAATGAATGCAGAATCATTCCAAATACCATTTGTAATCAAATTAAGAATTTTCAATAAACCGGCATCTTGCCATTCTCGATAAAACAATATTTTTTCTTATAAGGTAATGTTACTTTTTTCCAAATAATTTTATTCGGAGTATTGCCTACTTTGAACATAATTTATCAATGAATCTTAATTCTGACCAAGTACAAACACGATCTACATAAAATTCTAGCAAATTATGTTTTAGCATAATAAATTCATATCTTTTATATTTCAATTGAACTCTAAGCAAAGTGAAACGGCTTGACTTACTTGACTTAAGCCGTCCACACCATCACTGGGATGTATGATGGCTTCTGTTTCACTATGGCTTGCCACACCTTCCTGTCTTCTGTTAACCTTGTAGCTTTAGTCAGGGAGTCAACTTGTCTGTTTTTGCAGTCCGCCTTGATGCAGTCTGTCCATCTCTTAGCTGGTCTTCCCCTTGGGCGTTTGCCATGTATATTTCCATTGAGAAGGATGTGGGGGTATCTTTTTGAATTCATTTGGTTGATATGTCCAAAGTATCTCATTCTTTTTGTGGCAACCCTGTCGATGATAGTTTCTTCCATATTCAGTTGTGTTCGTATGTGTGTGTTCCTTAGCCTGTCAAATCTGGTCACACCCATGATTCTCCTGAGGCATGCCATCTCAAAAGTGTGAAGTCTATTTTCATCTACCTTCTTTAATGTCCATGTTTCTGCACCATATAACAGAATAGACAACACCAGGACTTTGTACAGTTCTACCTTTGTTGAGCAGCGTATATCTTGTGATGCCCAGATTTTCTTGAGTGCTTGGAATGCTTCTATTGCCTTTCCAATGCGGTGCTTTACCTCTTCTGAACAGGATCCTGTCTGGCTTATTGTTCCTCCCAAGTACGTGAACTTATCTACTTGTTTTAGCTGTTCTCCTCCAACGTTTATATTCAATAGTTGAGGCTGTTTGCTTATGGCTTGTACTTCTGTTTTGGTAATGTTTATTTTCAGTCCAAAGTTTGAGCTGCTCTGATGTACTAGGTCAACTATTGTTTGGAGGTCTCTGTCATTGTCAGCTATAAGGACTATGTCATCCGCAAATCTTAGGTTGTTGATCAGCTGTCCCTGTACTCTTACGCCGATCTTGGTGTCATGTATAGCGTAAAGCATCACAGCTTCGAGTAAGATGTTAAAAAGTTGTGGGGACAGGGCACATCCTTGGCGTACCCCAACTGTGGTTTTAAACCAGTCGGTCAGTTCACCATTCACTCTGACTGCACTGCTTGATTGTTGGTAGAGTGCTTGAAGTAGGTGTATGTATTTTGATGAATATCCAAAGAAGTTCATTGCTTTCCACAGCCCTTCCTGCCAGACTGAGTCAAATGCCTTTTCGTAATCGATGAAGCAGCATAGGAGACTTTGATTTCTTTCAAGGCGCTTTTCCATTATCTGTCTGAGGGTGAACAGTTGATCCGTTGTGAAACGGCAGTTCACCAAAAATACCATGCAAGATTTCCCTGTACTTGTTTAGGGTATCAAATTACTCTAAACT
Organism: Strongylocentrotus droebachiensis; assembly: GCA_035222895.1. Lineage (NCBI taxonomy): Eukaryota > Metazoa > Echinodermata > Echinoidea > Camarodonta > Strongylocentrotidae > Strongylocentrotus > Strongylocentrotus droebachiensis. The sequence continues at coordinate 65,446 of JAVYIG010006095.1, forward strand.
TCGATCCTCGTTTAGGGTGCTTTTCATAAATTAATTTACACCATGACGGATGAAGTACAGTGCTCAATGTCGGGGGGGGGGGGCATATTCTAAACGAAAATTAAAACAGTCTGTTGCACTGACAATACACATTGACAAAATACAGTGTATACATAAGTGAATTAGTAACATGAATGGTACAATGTATCAGCTTTAGATCTACACGAAGACTTTCTAATACGAGTTCAAAACAAAATTTTAGACACATTCACGTAAAAGCTTGCACAGAACCAAAAAGCAAAATTATACCATAACATAATTTGTAAATAAAACATGAAGTGGCTGAACAGACTAAGTGCTTAAGCTAAAACATAAACGTCATGTGCTTGTAGAGGTACATGTGTATGCGAATTCATAACTTTATTAAAACTGTGGTATGCAAAATAAGAAAAAGAAAAACCATTCTCTCTCCCCCTTCCTTTGAATAATTCTCATTTCTCATTTATACTGTGCATCAACATGCCCAAGATGTGTACATAGAATACACGATTAAAAAAATATCAAACAAACAAACATAAAATCAAAATCAATTCGAAATAAAATTGAAAACAATTTGTTGCACGGACAAGGTAAATTGACATAATAATAATACATTCTATGTTAACTATATATCACTACCTATTTGATAACAAAAATTCCTCCAATTTCATCCATTCAAACCAAAGTATTCTAGGCACATGTATATATAATGATATACCAAGAAGTATGGAAAGTAATCATACAGATGCTAAAATGCAGTTTTCAAGTTTCAAATAAACAATGAGATTACGCTTAAATACACACCGCCAAAATGACTGAATGAAGTGGGTATTTATAGCTACATGCAGGATGGTTACATGTACTCAATTCATGTATTTGTAAAAATATGTAATGCGGTATTTCTGTGGAATGCAAAAATCACAATCCTTCTATAATCCTCCATTCTCATTTATATTGTACCTGGCACCCTAAAAGAAATGCGAATAGTTTTCACTGAATCTTCTTGTTGTTGCAAAATTACCTACAGAAGCATGTGCCATGGCCCAAGCTATTTTATTTTACCTTTGTTGGAGTTGTACATGTACCACAACCTTATTGTATGTCTCTTGTAAAGACCCATCTATCTACCCTCGCCTGATCACTTCTACCTGATGATACCGATACAAGTTTGAAACCTAACTGAGTAATTTGCATGAAAACATTAACACGATTCAAGGGGAGTAATGGGAATCCATCCTCTTCGCTACCATAATCGTGGCTTTTCACACTTATTGGGATTTTCCGAAGGATTTTATTGCTGCAAAATATTTTCCAGGCTGGAAAATTTCGTGCATCAATGGAAAACTCCATCTCCAGGAATTCTTGCTTCTTTACGTGTTCTTTAGCTCGTTTTTCTTCCTCCCTATCGATGGTAACTTTATTTCTGATCTGAGTCACAGCATCATTTAATTCCGTGATCTGGTAGTAATCAGCTTCCTGTGCAAGCATGTCGAGCTCTTTGAAGTCTTCGGGTAAGACGAGAATGGACCTCCGTAGGAAATTCAGAACATACCGGAATAAGGAGCCGTCCCCGTCAATGAGGTAATTCCCCTTATCATCCTTGATGGAAGGGAGCCGACCACTGAACATTGACCCCAACATTGAATCAGGAAAACGAGTCAATGTAGCTCGCGATGTTGTGTATATCGTACCTCCGACATTAAGGCTCACAACATCAGCCATATTTCTTGAAAACAATGCTCCGATTCGGAATGGTTCCTTAAAGGTAGTATGTCCCTTTTTCAGGCTGAAAGAATAAAATTATGTAAATCCTATGGTTAACAAGAAATAATACCAACTAAAAAACTCCTCTTAAAGATACTGTCCCATTTGCAGGCCACACAAATGAAAATGTTAAATTCCAACGCCGTTTGAAAGATAATACTAATTTAGAACTTCCCTCGAAACAAAAGGGCTTGAAAATGTATTTTTTGTGGGAAAATAACGACTGTTAGTTGTCGAATCGAATTTACCGAGCGCAATCGTTTAATCAAATAGTCTGATGTTCAAACCCTTGTACCGAATGGTCTTACCTTTTGTGCTGCGCAACGATTCAATCAGTTTAATTTTGGCCATTACAAGAAGTGGGTCATTGGTGATTTTGTGTAGACAAGTGCTCACGAACCCTTTACAGCTCATTAATTTTATGTATTTTATCACCAAAGAAAAAAAAGAAGTCGGTCAGTCACACAATAGTGTCTGAAGGGGAAGTCTAGCAAGTAAACAGGTTTCGTTGCATAATTTGATTACTAGGACACTGCTAACGTTTAAATTTCACAGATATGACATATTCATATTTCCTACAAAAATTCTACAGAATTTGATGTTGGCTGCAAAAGGAATACAATACATTTAAACAATATTGCTAACAACATTAACAGCAGATCTTGTCTCGATCATCCTCATTTCTTTATCAATATACTAAAGCGGAGGGCCAAAGTCAGAAAAGAGGGGTTTGCCTACCACTACCACACAAACTAAGCATACCTTATTTATTCGAAAGATTTTATCATAATACACAATATTTCAGAGGTGGTTTTTTTTGTTTATTATCTGTAGCGAACACCTCTATACCGGAAGGGGCGACAAAAAAAAGCGGCCATTTTGACGAAAAATAGTATTTTGTTAATTATATATTACGGAAACCTTGAAGCACCATGATTTTGGTGCCAGATAAAAGAAAATTGGATTATCTACATTTTGATACCAATATCAACGGAATCCGGAATAGTAAACATCGCAATTTTAAGTTAAAACATGTGTTTTTGCGAGAAAAAAAAAATTCCTTCAAAAAAATGAATTTTATCAATAAACATTATTTTCCATAATATCAAAATCGTTTTTTTTTCGTAACTTTCCAGTAATTTACCAATGTACAAGCATAATACCCTGTGCGAAGGAAAGGCTTGCATCTCTCGTGGAAAGTCGTTGTTACCCAAAAACTGATTTGATTTCATAGAAAACGACATTTTGCCCATAGGCCTATGTGTATAAACTGTCCGCATATACGTGTATTAGTGTATCAAGGATATGTTTGGTGTGCTTAAATCGAGTTGTATAGATAACTGTGTGGTAAAACCTCTAATAACAATGGTTATGATGTCAAATGATGGATATAAATATCTTCTAGTTTATATCGACCTTGTTCGGATCACTATTGGTATCTATCGGATCGTGTCCGTGTATGTGTAATTTGGATCAGAAGTACATGTGCACAACACATATACTGGCACGACGTTGTACTTACCTAATTCACTGATAAATGACCACCTTTCCGTTCCCCCCAAAACGTATATATATATAACTCTCTTCTCGTCTATTATTGCTGTTTTTAACGCTTTTGCCCAATACTCAATATTCAATTACATGTTGGGATTCAATACATGGCTTTATGAGAGAAATTCGCTACCTTGCTGTCTACTTACAGTTAGCGCTTCTGTATGCCTTAACGTATTTGTGAAGCGATTCTACACAAAGTCGACAGATTCTTGAACATGGCCGCAAATATCTGCCATTAATGTAAATTCAGTCAAGCGTGAAACTTGTATGGTAGGGGGAAAATAAATATGAATACTCTGTCGAGTACAAGAACGGGTGAGTTGATTGGCAAAGGTTGTATATCATGGCCTCAAAATAGACAGGTCTGGACGAAAAGTCTTTCCATTGGCCATGGGAAAAATAATTTTATTAGAATTGACCTGACAGAAACAGATACACCTGTATGTAGAATGGAAACGACTTGAGCCTTTGTCAATACATGTACATACTTTTTAATATATAAATACATGTAAATACATACATACATGTATACACTTTTTAATACATAAATACACGTATATACATACATACATGTACACACTTTTTAATATATAAATACATGTATATACATACATACATGTATACACTTTTTAATACATAAATACATGTAAATACATACATACATGTATACACTTTTTAATACATAAATACACACATATACATACATACATGTACACACTTTTTAATATATAAATACATGTAAAATACATACATACATGTATACACTTTTTAATACATAAATACATGTAAATACATACATACATGTATACACTTTTTAATACATAAATACACGTATATACGTTATACATACATACATGTACACACTTTTTAATATATAAATACATGTATATAGATACATAAATGTACATACTTTTCAATACATACTTACATGTAAATACTTTTAAATACATCCGCATGTATTGAAAAGAGAATTTACACCGCATAAACGCTCCGACATTCTGCATGGTCTTCTGAAAAAAAAATTACTTGAGAATTCACAAGCACGGCATGTCAGTTTTATGGGCATTCTGACAATTTTCCAGAGGGTTCAAGAGACCTACATTGTTTGTCTCGCGGGCTGTCTATACAGCCCCAGCTAGATCAGAAGCATGATTTTTAAAACTTTATTGTTGCATATTTTTTAATTTATTGATTTTCTATGTAAACAAATTGTATGTATCCTTTTTTTTCAAGACGTATTGTAAAACAGCCTCTGAGGAATTGATACTTCAACTTTGGTATTATGGAAAATAACATTTTTTGGTCAAATTCATTTTTTGAGAAAGAAATCGCAAAAACTGTGTTTATAATTCCGTTAAATTTGGTGTAAATTCTAGATGATTTCATTTTCTTTCATATGACACCAAAATCATGATATTTCAAGATTTCCTTTATATATTGTTAACAAAGTCAAAAGGGCTGCTTTTTGGAAGCCAGCTCCGAAATAGGGGTGTTCGCTACCCAAAAAACACACCTTTAAAATATTTTGGATTATGATAAAATCTTTCAATTTAACAAAGAGTGCTTAGATTGTGAGGTATAATGGCAGGCAAACCCCTCTTTTCTGACTTTGGCCCTCCGCTTAATTGCTCAGGTTAACACTAAAGTCTGCACGCACGAGGTTTGTCTGACCATGGACCTATTACAGATGGACATTCATCGTTTTCTTAACGAATTCATTGTGATTGTCTCCGTCAATGTCGTCTCAAAAACATTCCGTACATGTTTTTTTCACTTTGATCTCATGATCGTCACCGTCAAAAAGCCGGGACAGAATCAAGATAGTGATTTTACACATGTTAATCTACATGCGCAGAAGATAATAACTCGTTTAAATCATGGAAAATCGACGTGCAGTTCTGGTTTAAAATCGGAAACTGTTGTTCCGTGTACTGTATTTTATTTTGAAAAACATGTTGACATTAACAGATAGGGGTTATATTTGATTTAATTGTGATTTAAAATCCCGTTTCCCCCAATTTCCTTACAACGCACAGGGCGTATAAAGAGCATGGCCTTCTAATTGTTTTATAAGATCATGAGTGTTTGCGAAAGTGTGCAAATCAATAATAATACATTTCATATCACCAAAATCGTCTGCTTTTCAACTTAACTGCTCCCCATTGGCGATATTTTTATTTAAGACAGAGCACACCATCCAAACAAAACCCAAGAGAGGGAAATTGCTCCTTTGTCAATGACCGAAAATGCTTATGCAGTTGTTATTGTTAAAACAGCTGAATGTTCTCATTAAGATGCACATATTCAGAAGGCGGTGACTCTCATTGGATCAAAAAAAGAATCACGTTGAATGTCCATCCTAATAGGTCCATGGTCTGACATAGCAAATGTGGATTTCAAAATCACACACTCCCTATCAAATACTAGGTGAATTGGATAGCTCATTTCTCGGGGGAAAACAAATACTATATTTGAATTAATTAATTCTTCAAGCGCAGGCATTAGTTTTGTTCAAACACCTCTCTCTCTCTCTCTCTCTATCTTTTTTGAGAAATTCTCTCTATTTCCGCCTTTCCACCCTCAATCAATTCTTTCTTTCCTCTCCATCTCTCGCTCTTTCTATTCTCGCTTCTCTCTCTTCTCTTGTGTTTTCTTTCTCTCTCTTAATTATACATGTATATATTTCTCTCTCTCTCTCTCTCTCTCTCTCTCCCTCTCTCTCTTCGTGTCCTTTTTAGTCTCCTCCCAGTACGTCACGTCTAATGCACTTGTTATGTATTGTTTTTACTCTTTTCCTCAAGCGAGGTTTTTACTTCCATAATTCCAATACATTAATTACTCAATGAATGAATGAAAAATAACATTAGTTAAAAATTTAAGTATATTCAATGATTCTTCCAGCTTAGTATTATTTATTTTTGCCAACACATCTATACCTTAAAAACAATCTTAGCAACGACTTGATTTTTTTTAAAGCATGCGGCAAATAACAGTACATTTATACTTGCATATTGCGCATTATTTAAAATAATAATCAGAAAAACATATTTCTTATTTCCTATGTCCTTACCTATATATTTTGGTTTATTTGTAGGTCTACATGGAATAGGTGAAAGATTAAATTACATATTATTTTCCAAAACATAATCACACCCTTGCAATCTAATAACAAGGGAAACGTTCAATCAAATTGTCCACAAGTGTTGCCTGAATTATTATTTACAATTTGCCATTTATATAAATTTTCTTTTGAGGCAATAAACCTGTAAATCATCTTCAAATTAAATTGTTTAACTTTATTACTACGAACTTGCCTTAAATTAAATCAAAATACATCCTTCCGAACAAAGTCATTATCTAAATCTAGAAAAGAATTCCAAACATAGATGACAATTGGTTTTATTGACTTCTTCCGAATTAACAAACGATACTAATCTCTCCCTTTCTTGACTATAACATTTACCTTATCCCCTGTTTCTATTTCAGTAAGATTCGAAATATCACATTAATCTTCAAATTCATTAACATCACTTAATCTACCTAACAAATACTGTGGAAATGCATTCTTTAATTTTGTATATATATAATCAAATAAGAGCTGTCGTACGTTCGTTCACATTTTTATTAATGAATGTAGAATCATTCCAAATACCATTTGTAATCAAATTAAGAATTTTCAATAAACCGGCATCTTGCCATTCTCGATAAAACAATATTTTTTCTTATAAGGTAATGTTACTTTTTTCCAAATAATTTTATTCGGAGTATTTCCTACTTTGAACATAGCAATGAATCTTAATTCTGACCAAGTACAAACACGATCTACATAAAATTCTAGCAAATTATGTTTTAGCATAATAAATTCATATCTTTTATATTTCAATTGAACTCTAAGCAAAGTGAAACGGCAGTTCACAAAAAATACCATGCAAGATTTCCCTGTACTTGTTGAGGGTATCAAATTACTCTAAACTTCGATCCTCGTTTAGGGTGCTTTTCATAAATTAATTTACACCATGACGGATGAAGTACAGTGCTCAATGTCGGGGGGGGGGGGCATATTCTAAACGAAAATTAAAACAGTCTGTTGCACTGACAATACACATTGACAAAATACAGTGTATACATAAGTGAATTAGTAACATGAATGGTACAATGTATCAGCTTTAGATCTACACGAAGACTTTCTAATACGAGTTCAAAACAAAATTTTAGACACATTCACGTAAAAGCTTGCACAGAACCAAAAAGCAAAATTATACCATAACATAATTTGTAAATAAAACATGAAGTGGCTGAACAGACTAAGTGCTTAAGCTAAAACATAAACGTCATGTGCTTGTAGAGGTACATGTGTATGCGAATTCATAACTTTATCAAAACTGTGGTATGCAAAATAAGAAAAAGAAAACCATTCTCTCTCCCCTTCCTTTGAATAATTCTCATTTCTCATTTATACTGTGCATCAACATGCCCAAAGATGTGTACATGGAATACACGATTAAAAAAATATCAAACAAACAAACATCAAATCAAAATCAATTCGAAATAAAATTGAAAACAATTTGTTGAACGGACAAGGTAAATTGAAATAATAATACATTCTATGTTAACTATATATCACTACTGATTTGATAACAAAAATTCCTCCAATTTCATCCATTCAAACCAAAGTATTCTAGGCACATGTATATATAATGATATACCAAGAAATATGGAAAGTAATCATACAGATGCTAAAATGCAGTTTTCAGGTTTCAAATAAAACAAAGAGATTATGTTTAAATACACACCTCAAAGATGAAGTGTGTATTTATAGCAACATGCAGGATGGTTACATGTACACAATTCATGTATTTGTAAAAGTATGTAATGCGGAATCATAACTCTGTAGAATGCAAAAATCACAATAATGAATTATATCCCTCTCCCGTCGCTTCGGGATTCCTTCTATAATCCTGCTTTCTCATTTACATTGTACCTGACACCCTAAGAGATATGTGAATAGTTTTCACTGAATCTTGTTGTTGTTGCAAAATTGCCTACATAAGCATGTGCCATGGCCCAAGCTATATTATTTTACCTTTGTTGGAGTTGTACATGCACCACTACCTTATTTTATATCTCTTGTAAAGATCCATCTATCTTTTGACAACTGATCACCTCCCCTTGATGATGCCGACACCAGTTTGAAACCTAACTGAGTAATTTGCTTAAAAAATTTAATACGATTCAAGTGGGGCTCTTTTGAAAAAGTGAAACTTTTTTCTTCGGGATCAAAAATGGGGTCCGACGACGGTCCTCTAGAAAACCCTAGAGTTGCTCGACGGTTCCATGCTTCCATAAATAATGGGATTTGCTGAAGGATTTCAGGACTGCCAATTATGTTCCAGATTGTATTTTGGGAAAGCTCCACCTCCAGAAACTCTTGCTCCTTGACGTGTTCTTTAGCTCTAGTCACAGCACCAATTAATTCCTTGATCTGGTAGTAATCAGCTTCCTGTGCAAGCATGTCGAGCTCTTTGAAGTCTTCGGGTAAGACGAGAATGGACCTCCGTAGGAAATTCAGAACATACCGAAATAAGGAGCCATCCCCGTCAATGAGGTAATTCCCCTTATCATCCTTGATGGAAGGGAGCCGATCACTGAACATTGACCCTAACATTGTATCAGGAAAACGAGTCAATGTAGCTCGCGATGTCGTGTATATCGTACCTCCGACATTAAGGCTCACAACATCAGTCATATTTCTTGAAAACAATGCTCCGATTCGGAATGGTTCCTTAAAGGTAGTCTGTCCCTCTGTCAGGCTGAAATAATAAAATTATGTAACTCCTATGGTTAACAAGAGATAATACCAACTAAAAACTCCTCTTAAAAGAATAGAAGTGGTAATTGCCTCTACGTGGAATTATATCGACCGCTAGGAATTTTCAAAACTCGTTGCAAAAAACAGACCTACAAGGTAGTCTGATTTTCTGACCCTTGTACCCCATAGTCGTACGTTTTGTGCTAAGTAAAGACTCGATAAGTTTATTTTGGTCGTTATAAAGAGAAAAGAGGGGTTTGCCTGCTTGCCATTCCTACACAAACTAAGCACACCTTGTTTATTCGAAAGATTTTATCATAATACACAGTATTTCATTTGTTGTTTATTTATTTGTAGTGATCGAACGCCCCTATATCGGAGTGGGCATCCACAAAAGCTGCCCTTTTGACGGTTGACCTCTATACGGTTTCTCGACCGCCTCCCCCCTGCACACTTTGCAGACAACACTGGTCCACACTGGATTATTATGCATATTAATTGACGTACGTGCTACGTTAATCCGTTGACAAAGATAAGACTAAAATGTTCCTTTGAAATATCGATTTGTACAGATTAACATAGGTCATGTTAATGATTAAGTAGACATTTTTAATATTATGATAAAATCTTTCGAATAAACAAGGTGTGCTTAGATTGTGAGATAATGACAGGCAAACCCCTCTTTTCTGACTTTGGGTCTCCGCTTAATTGCTCAGGTTAACAACACACTAAAGCCTGCACGCACGAGGTTTGTCTGACATAGCAAATTGGGAAATTTCAAAATCCACACACTCGCGGCTATCAAATACTCGGTGAATTTGATAGCTTATTTCTCGGGGGAAAACAAATACATATATTTGATATTTGAATTAATTAAGTCTTCAAGCGCAGGCATTGACTTTGTTCAAATTTATCTCTCTCTTTCTCTCTCTCTCTCTCTCTCTCTCTCTCTCTCTATATATTTCCTTTCTCCCTATCTCCGCCTCCCCTACCTCGATCAATATGTCTCCTTCCTCTCCATCTCTCTCTTTTTTGAGAAATTCTCTCTATTTACGCCTCGCCACTCTCAATCAATCCCTCTTTCCTCTCTTCTCTTTTGTTTTCTTTCTATCTTTTATTTACATGCTTATATTTCTCTCTCTCTCTCTCTCTCTTTTTCTCTCTCTCTCTCTTCGTGTCCTTTTTTTTTCTTCTCCCAGTACTTCGATCAATATCCCTTCTTCCTCTCCATCTCCTCTCTCTCTCTCTCTCTCTCTCTCTTTTGTTTTGGAGAAATTCTTTCTATTTCCGCCTCTCTACCCTCAATCAATCCCTTCTTTCCTCTCCATCTCTCACTTTTTCTATTCTCTCCTCTCTCTCTCTTCTCTCTTCTTTTTTCTTTCTCTCTTTTACTTATACATGTATATATTTCTCTCTCTCTCTCTCTCTTCGTGTCCTTTTTTCTTCTCCCATTACGTCATGTCTTATGCACTTTTTATGCATTTTTTTTTCTCTTTTCCTCAAGCGAGGTTTTTATTTCCATAATTCCAATACATATTTACATTAATTACTCAATGAATTAAAGTCTATTCAACGATTCATCCAGCGTAGTATTATTTATTTTTGCCAACACATCCATACCTTCAAAACAATCTTAGCAACGACTTGAATTAACAAAAAAAGCATGCGGTAAATAACAGAACCCTTTACAATCATTTTAATTTATAATTGCATATTGCGCATTATTTAAAATAATAATCAGAAACAAATATTTCTTGTTTCCTATGTCCTTATACCTACAACTAATATATTTTGGATTATTTGTAGGTCTAGATGAAATAGGTGAAATATTAAATTACATACTATTTTCCAAAACATAATCACACCCTTGTAATCTAATAACAAGTGAAACGTTCAATCAAATTGTCCAAAAGTGTTGCATGAATTATTATTTACAATTTCCCATTTATATAAACTTTCTTTTGAGGCAATAAACCTGTGAATCATCTTGAAATTAATTATTTAACTTTATAATTACGAATTTGCCTTAAATTAAATGAAAATACATCCTTCCGAACAAAGTCATTATCTAAATAGATAAATGAATTCCAAAAATAAATGACAATTGGTTTTATTGACTTCTTCCGAATTAACAAACGATACTAATCTCTCCCTTTCTTGACTAGAACATTTACCTTATCCCCTGTTTCTATTTCAGTAAGATTCGAAATATCACATTAATCTTCAAATTCATTGACATCACTTACTCTACCTAACAAATACTGTGGAAATGCATTCTTTAATTTTGTATATATAAAATCAAATAAGAGCTGTCGTACGTTCGTTCACATTTTTATTAATGAATGCAGAATCATTCCAAATACCATTTGTAATCAAATTAAGAATTTTCAATAAACCGGCATCTTGCCATTCTCGATAAAACAATATTTTTTCTTATAAGGTAATGTTACTTTTTTCCAAATAATTTTATTCGGAGTATTGCCTACTTTGAACATAATTTATCAATGAATCTTAATTCTGACCAAGTACAAACACGATCTACATAAAATTCTAGCAAATTATGTTTTAGCATAATAAATTCATATCTTTTATATTTCAATTGAACTCTAAGCAAAGTGAAACGGCTTGACTTACTTGACTTAAGCCGTCCACACCATCACTGGGATGTATGATGGCTTCTGTTTCACTATGGCTTGTCACACCTTCCTGTCTTCTGTTAACCTTGTAGCTTTAGTCAGGGAGTCAACTTGTCTGTTTTTGCAGTCCGCCTTGATGCAGTCTGTCCATCTCTTAGCTGGTCTTCCCCTTGGGCGTTTGCCATGTTTATTTCCATTGAGAAGGATGTGGGGGTATCTTTTTGAATTCATTTGGTTGATATGTCCAAAGTATCTCATCCTTTTTGTGGCAACCCTGTCGATGATAGTTTCTTCCATATTCAGTTGTGTTCGTATGTGTGTGTTCCTTAGCCTGTCAAATCTGGTCACACCCATGATTCTCCTGAGGCATGCCATTTCAAAAGTGTGAAGTCTATTTTCATCTACCTTCTTTAATGTCCATGTTTCTGCACCATATAACAGAATAGACAACACCAGGACTTTGTACAGTTCTACCTTTGTTGAGCAGCGTATATCTTGTGATGCCCAGATTTTCTTGAGTGCTTGGAATGCTTCTATTGCCTTTCCAATGCGGTGCTTTACCTCTTCTGAGCAGGATCCTGTCTGGCTTATTGTTCCTCCCAAGTACGTGAACTTATCTACTTGTTTTAGCTGTTCTCCTCCAACGTTTATATTCAATAGTTGAGGCTGTTTGCTTATGGCTTGTACTTCTGTTTTGGTAATGTTTATTTTCAGTCCAAAGTTTGAGCTGCTCTGATGTACTAGGTCAACTATTGTTTGGAGGTCTCTGTCATTGTCAGCTATAAGGACTATGTCATCCGCAAATCTTAGGTTGTTGATCAGCTGTCCCTGTACTCTTACGCCGATCTTGGTGTCATGTATAGCGTAAAGCATCACAGCTTCGAGTAAGATGTTAAAAAGTTGTGGGGACAGGGCACATCCTTGGCGTACCCCAACTGTGGTTTTAAACCAGTCGGTCAGTTCACCATTCACTCTGACTGCACTGCTTGATTGTTGGTAGAGTGCTTGAAGTAGGTGTATGTATTTTGATGAATATCAAAAGAAGTTCATTGCTTTCCACAGCCCTTCTTGCCAGACTGAGTCAAATGCCTTTTCGTAATCGATGAAGCAGCATAGGAGACTTTGATTTCTTTCAAGGCGCTTTTCCATTATCTGTCTGAGGGTGAACAGTTGATCCGTTGTGAAACGGCAGTTCACCAAAAATACCATGCAAGATTTCCCTGTACTTGTTTAGGGTATCAAATTACTCTAAACTTCGGTCCTCGTTTAGGGTGCTTTTCATAAATTAATTTACACCATGACGGATGAAGTACAGTGCTCAATGTCGGGGGGGGGGGGGCATATTCTAAACGAAAATTAAAACAGTCTGTTGCACTGACAATACACATTGACAAAATACAGTGTATACATAAGTGAATTAGTAACATGAATGGTACAATGTATCAGCTTTAGATCTACACGAAGACTTTCTAATACGAGTTCAAAACAAAATTTTAGACACATTCACGTAAAAGCTTGCACAGAACCAACAAGCAAAATTATACCATAACATAATTTGTAAATAAAACATGAAGTGGCTGAACAGACTAAGTGCTTAAGCTAAAACATAAACGTCATGTGCTTGTAGAGGTACATGTGTATGCGAATTCATAACTTTATTAAAACTGTGGTATGCAAAATAAGAAAAAGAAAACCATTCTCTCTCCCCCTTCCTTTGAATAATTCTCATTTCTCATTTATACTGTGCATCAACATGCCCAAGATGTGTACATAGAATACACGATTAAAAAAATATCAAACAAACAAACATAAAATCAAAATCAATTCGAAATAAAATTGAAAACAATTTGTTGCACGGACAAGGTAAATTGACATAATAATAATAATACATTCTATGTTAAATATATATCACTACCTATTTGATAACAAAAATTCCTCCAATTTCATCCATTCAAACCAAAGTATTCTAGGCACATGTATATATAATGATATACCAAGAAGTATGGAAAGTAATCATACAGATGCTAAAATGCAGTTTTCAAGTTTCAAATAAACAATGAGATTACGCTTAAATACACACCGCCAAAATGACAGAATGAAGTGGGTATTTATAGCTACATGCTGGATGGTTACATGTACTCAATTCATGTATTTGTAAAAATATGTAATGCGGAATCATATTTCTGTGGAATGCAAAAATCACAATAATGAATTATATCCCTCTCCCGTCACTTCGAGATTCCCCCTATAATCCTCCATTCTCATTTATATTGTACCTGGCACCCTAAAAGAAATGCGAATAGTTTTCACTGAATCTTGTTGTTGTTGCAAAATTACCAACAGAAGCATGTGCCATGGCCCAAGCTATATTATTTTACCTTTGTTGGAGTTGTACATGTACCACAACCGTATTGTATGTCTCTTGTAAAGACCCATCTATCTACCCTCGCCTGATCACTTCTACCTGATGATACCGATACAAGTTTGAAACCTAACTGAGTAATTTGCATGAAAACATTAACACGATTCAAGGGGAGTAATGGGAATCCATCCTCTTCGCTACCATAATCGTGGCTTTTCACACTTATTGGGATTTTCCGAAGGATTTTATAGCTGCAAAATATTTTCCAGGCTGGAAAATTTCGTGCATCAATGGAAAACTCCATCTCCAGGAATTCTTGCTTCTTTACGTGTTCTTTAGCTCGTTTTTCTTCCTCCCTATCGATGGTAACTTTATTTCTGATCTGAGTCACAGCATCATTTAATTCCTTGATCTGGTAGTAATCAGCTTCCTGTGCAAGCATGTCGAACTCTTTGAACTCTTCGGGTAAGACGAGAATGGACCTCCGTAGGAAATTCAGAACATACCGGAATAAGGAGCCGTCCCCGTCAATGAGGTAATTCCCCTTATCATCCTTGATGGAAGGGAGCCGACCACTGAACATTGACCCCAACATTGAATCAGGAAAACGAGTCAATGTAGCTCGCGATGTTGTGTATATCGTACCACCGACATTAAGGCTCACAACATCAGCCATATTTCTTGAAAACAATGCTCCGATTCGGAATGGTTCCTTAAAGGTAGTATGTCCCTTTTTCAGGCTGAAAGAATAAAATTATGTAAATCCTATGGTTAACAAGAAATAATACCAACTTAAAAACTCCTCTTAAAGATACTGTCCCATTTGCAGGCCACACAAATGAAAATGTTAAATTCCAACGCCGTTTGAAAGATAATACTAATTTAGAACTTCCCTCGAAACAAAAGGGCTTGAAAATGTATTTTTTGTGGGAAAATAACGACTGTTAGTTGTCGAATCGAATTTACCGAGCGCAATCGTTTAATCATATAGTCTGATGTTCAAACCCTTTTACCGAATGGTCGTACCTTTTGTGCTGCGCAACGATTCAATCAGTTTAATTTTGGCCATTACAAGAAGTGGGTCATTGGTGATTTTGTGTAGACAAGTGCTCACGAACCCTTTACAGCTCATTAATTTTATGTATTTTATCACCAAAGAAAAAAAAAGAAGTCGGTCAGTCACACAATAGTGTCTGAAGGGGAAGTCTAGCAAGTAAACAGGTTACGTTGCATAATTTGATTACTAGGACACTGCTAACGTTTAAATTTCACAGATATGACATACGCGACATATTCATATTTCCTACAAAAATTCTACAGAATTTGATGTTGGCTGCAAAAGGAATACAATACATTTAAATAATATTGCTAACAACATTAACAGCAGATCTTGTCTCGATCATCCTCATTTCTTTATCAATATACTAAAGCGGAGGGCCAAAGTCAGAAAAGAGGGGTTTGCCTACCACTACCACACAAACTAAGCATACCTTATTTATTCGAAAGATTTTATCATAATACACAATATTTCAGAGGTGTTTTTTTTTGTTTATTATCTGTAGTGAACACCTCTATACCGGAGGGGGCGACAAAAAAAAGCGGCCATTCTGACGAAAAATAGTATTTTGTTAATTATATATTACGGAAACCTTGAAGCACCATGATTTTGGTGCCGGATAAAAGAAAATTAGATTATCTACATTTTGATACCAATATCAACGGAATCCGGAATAGTAAACATCGCAATTTTAAGTTAAAACATGTGTTTTTGCGAGAAAAAAAAATTCCTTCAAAAAAATGAATTTTATCAATAAACATTATTTTCCATAACATCAAAATCGTTTTTTTTTTCTCGTAACTTTCCAGAAATTTACCAATGTACAAGCATAATACCCTGTGCGAAGGAAAGGCTTGCATCTCTCGTGGAAAGTCGTTGTTACCCAAAAACTGATTTGATTTCATAGAAAACGACATTTTGCCCATAGGCCTATGTGTATAAACTGTCCGCATATACGTGTATTAGTGTATCAAGGATATGTTTGGTGTGCTTAAATCGAGTTGTATAGATAACTGTGTGGTAAAACCTCTAATAACAATGGTTATGATGTCAAATGATGGATATAAATATCCTCTAGTTTATATCGACCTTGTTCGGATCACTATTGGTATCTATCGGATCGTGTCCGTGTATGTGTAATTTGGATCAGAAGTACATGTGCACAACACATACTGGCACGACGTTGTACTTACCTAATTCACTGATAAATGACCACCTTTCCGTTCCCCCCCAAAACGTATATATATATAACTCTCTTCTCGTCTATTATTGCTGCTTTTAACGCTTTTGCCCAATACTCAATATTCAATTACATGTTGGGATTCAATACACGGCGTTATGAGAGGAATTCGCTATACCTTGCTGTCTACTTACAGTTAGCGCTTCTGTATGCCTTAACGTATTTGTGAAGCGATTCTACACCGAGTCGACAGATTCTTGAACATGGCCGCAAATATCTGCCATTAATGTAAATTCAGTCAAGCGTGAAACTTGTATGGTAGGGGGGAAATAAATATGAATACTCTGTCGAGTACAAGAACGGGTGAGTTGATTGGTAAAGGTTGTATATCATGGCCTCAAAATAGACAGGTCTGGACGAAAAGTCTTTCCATTGGCCATGGGAAAAATAATTTTATTAGAATTGACCTGACAGAAACAGATACAGCTGCATGTATGTAAAATGGAAAAGACTTGAGCCTTTTTCAATACATACATACATGTACATACTTTTTGATATATAAATACATGTATATACATACTTTTCAATACATATACATACATGTATGTACATACTTTTCAATACATACTTACATGTGCATACTTTTCAATACATCCACATTGAAATTTGAAAAGAGAATTTACACCGCATAAACGCTCCGACATTCTGCATGGTCTTCTAAAAAAAAAAATACTTGAGTATTCACAAATGAAACCGGCATGTCAGTTTTATGGGCATTCTGAGAATTTTTCCGAGGGCTCAAAATACCTATATTATAGGCCTCTTGGGCTGTCTATAGTCCCAGCTAGGATTTGTTGTAGCCTACTTATCTTCCTTTGATTATGTTGAAACATTTTTCTTTACCATCAGATTTTACCAAGCAGACATTATGAAGGGAGGTGTCAAAGAACAGTTGAAGGTGTGTGTGTGAGTTGAGAGAGAGAGAGAGAGGGGGGGTGCATGCCCATTCTCACATTATCCATACTAAAAGTGGACCTTTTCGGCTCAAAATTTATATTTTACACACTACATAACTCAATAAAATTGATATCAACTGAAAGATATTCTAATTATCCATCATTATTTTGATACCAAACCAATGGTGTTTAGGGATTTAACTTCAAAGTTATCTATAAAACTCGGTTTAAACACACCAAACATGTCCTTTACACTAATACACGTATATGCATACCGTTTATACACATATGGGCAAAACTGTAGTTTTCTATCAAATCAAATCAATAACTTTGGCTAACTACGACTTTCCACTAAAAATATATACAAGCCTCTCCTTCGCACAAGATTTTATGCTTGTACATTGGCAAATTGCTTAAAAGATACGAAAAAAAGTACCTGTCCAATTTTGATATAATGGACAAATAACGTTTTTTGGATAAAAATACTATTTTTCGTCAAAAGGGCCGCTTTTTAGGACACCCTCTGATAAAGGGGTGTTCGCTACAAAACAAAACAAAACTCTGAAATATTGTATATTACGATAAATCTTTCGAATAAACAAGATGTGCTTAATATGTGAGGTAGTTGCAGGCGCACCCCTCTTTTCTGACTTTGACCCTCCGCTTGTTTGTCTGTTATAGCAAATGTGCATTCCACAATCCACACACTCGCTATCAAACACTGGGGGGGGGGGGGGGGGATTCGTATATTTGAATCAATTATTAAGCACTCTATTCTTCTTCTTCTTCAAGCGCAGGCATTAATTTTGTTCAAGCTTTAATAGTATACATACATTTAAAAACAAAATCGTCCCTCCCTCGCTCACTTCTTCTCTTTTCGCTCTTTCTATTGTCTCATCTCATTATGCTCCTAATTCCCTCTCTCTCTTTCTCTCTCGCGCTCTTTTAAAAAAAAATTTAAAAAAAATCTCTTTCCTCTCTCTCTTTACGGTTTCTCTACCTTCTCCCCTATCCCTCTCCCTATCCCTACCCCCTCCCCTCTCTGTCTCTCTCTCTCTCTATTTAGCTCTCTCTCCCACTTATCCCCTCTCCCCTCTCCCTCTCCCCCTCTCTCTCTCGCTCTTTTGGTCTCTCTCTCCCACTTATCCCATCTTCGACCCCTCTACACTCTAGCAGACGACACTGGTCCACACGGGATAAGCATGCATCAACACGAAGGCGCCAAACAGAAATTGGTTTAGATAAACAAATCTATAGAAAGGATGGCTAAAGCTATAATTTTGGGGTCGATTGGATAAACCTTTCCGGAGGTTTGATGTTTAAATGAATAGTAAAGCAAGGTCCATTACGAAAGGTTATGTTATATTAAACTATTATACAACACCTACGTGGATCCCTGTCATTTGATTGGAGGATTGTTGGTCACAGATGGTATATTGCACGGTCGTGCATTTTTGGTTATATGCAGACTGCGTACCTCTCTGCCGTGCGCGCGCGTATCCCTGCGAGTATCTGACGCGAAGGCAATCTGAATGTAATCGAGAAGGCTTGAATCCAACTTGAATTTATCTTTAATATAAGGAGTAAAGCATAATTTGTTGACTAACGTTCTATTAGATCTTCTTCGATGTTGTACAGTTTGTATAAAACAAATAATGAATGTTTTTCATTCATTCAATGGTGCGAATATTTTCATTCGTTGAAAGATTAACATTAATTCTATTCAACTCGGCTGACGCCTCGTTGCATCTTTCAACCCATGAACATATTCGCACTATTGAACTCATAACCATTCATTATTTGTATATTAACATAGCCATTCCCCCATAATTATCTGTGTATATAGTGGCGTAATGTGCATGGGTCAAGTCAGGCAGGGGGTATAGACATCATGGGGGATGGGGCACCAGTTTTATGAAATGTTAATCTATACAAAGTCACCTATACTAGGGTGACAATGCAAGTGGAATAATTATCACATCTTCTGTTTCCATCCTCTACCTTTCCCTTTCCCTCTTTCTCTTCTTCTTTCCTCTTTGCTATTCAAGTGGTGGCACCTGGCGCCTTATTGTTTCTATACCTCTTTGTGTTTACGTGTGTGTGTGTGTGTGTGTGTGTGGAGGGGGGGGGGGTGAGTGAGACCACTTTATTACTGCACTAATTTATTTTCATACCGTGTGAGGCGTGCATCCCAAGCAAAATGTGCGTCAAACTAGGGGGAAAAAGAATTTACCGGAAAAAGATAATTTGATTTCTTATTGGCCGACAAGAATAGTAAACGTGTCGAAAATATCATCCATTTATAAGGGGGCAACTTCCATTGCCCCCTGTTTTATTCTGTCCACGCCAACATATTAACATACAATCTAAAATATTGTGGTTGGATTGTTATAATTTTATAGCTATATCATTTATTAGTAAACCGTATCATCGTTGTTTAAACGTAGGCCTATAGGCTGTAAGTTTTTATTTGTCCTTCCTCCATTTCATCATCATCCTCTTATCTTATCCCTCTTATCATCCTCTGTCTCTATTTCCCTTTCTCTCCCTAAAGTTGTCCAATATCCCAAAGCATTAATAAGTTTATAAGATAAGGGGATCGTGCTCCCATGGGCGTTACGTCTCCATCATTTGTTTTAAATACCATAACAAATAATACCGGCGGGAAAATAAACTCTCATCAGTCGATCGAATATCCAATCAATATGAATAAATAATGATTGCAATGGGATCAGACCGCTGCATAAAGCAGAGGGATTTAGTCGACTGTCTTTACAGTGCATCAACATACAGATGAAATGGTCTCAAAAGAACATCTTTAAAATTATTCTTAGCTTCTAAGGCTGCCTTTTAGAGCGCATCAGTATTAAGAATGTGACGGTCTCTAAAGAACATCTATGAAATTAGATGTAAAGGTACTTGTTTCATCGCCATTTGTATTTCTCTTTTTGTGATGCTTTCGTTTTCATCGTCTTCACCAAAGGGCAAAGTGTGAGGCGAACGATTTATTTATCTTGATAAAATTCCAATTTGAAAGGGGAACCGTATTACAGAAGAAGAAAAAAGAGTTTCAACGTCAGTGACTTTCTTTAAACACATTTCTGCGATACGCAACTATATTTCAACATGTTTTACATTCTCAACATTGTCATAGGGCCAACGACTTAGCGTCCTATCAGAGGGACGGATGAGGGACAGGAGATGGGAATTATTGACCAGTGGAAGGTTTCCAGGCCAGCAGGCAAAGTTCCGTTTGTGGCATACTCTGTCTGCATCTGTTAAATCGGAAAAAATATTTTGATTTGTAACCATGACAACTACATTGACATCTATCGTCATCACAATCTTCTCCATACTGTCATCAATTGGATACAATCATTGTATTCCGGTAAGTACAAAACAAACGGTTATGAAGGTATTGATAATGATGTTAATGCTGATGATGATGATGATGATGATGTTGATGAGGATGCTGATGATGATGATGATGATGATGATGATGATGATGAGGATGCTGCTGCTGATGATGATGATGATGATGGTGGTGATGATGATACAAGTGATGATGATAGTAATAATGATAGTGATGATGATAGTGATGATGGCAGTGATGATGGCAGTGATGATGATAGTGGCGATGATAGTGATGAAGATGATGATGACAGACCCCTCTTTTATTCTTCTCTGTACGTACAGCATAATCTGTCGATGAAAAAGGGACAAGCCAACTTCATGAAAATGAAGGCCAAATACAAGATACCTCCGCCTGTATCCGGTGAGTATTTGATATGTACAAGGTGCATTCTATTTCAGGCAAAATGATGTACTTTTCCGGGGGCGTGCCCTCTGAACCCCAATCGTTGCTTTTCAGTAAAACGTGGATATATAATCATATATTGTCAATGGTAGCAATGATATCCTTCCTAGCTCTTCATCATATTTATTCGCGATGATGGTGGATGTTTTTCTTACCCTGCAGGTGAGATCTTAACCCCTCGCGCGGTCGAACTGATGCTTGTCATACATCACGATCTATCCCGTTACCATGGTGACGACACGATAAACTACATCACTAATATTTCAAATCAGGTTAGTTTCACAAGGTCAGTCATTGTACATTGACATGTGATAACATTTCTCAATATTTGACATCCTATTCACACTGCCACACCGAATCCGAACTCACCGTTAACCGGTTTTTATTCTTCCTATCCGAAGTAATGCCGTTCTCTGTTCGGTCTAGATGTTGTCGGTCTCATGTCAGTCTCGTTGATATAACTGGGATGTAATTCTTACACTATGAAAAAATGTCCAGTGCACCAAAATGTTGACATATAAAAGTTAAGACTAATCCAATTCGAAGTTTTCATCGTTCTTATGTGCTTTTGAGGGTCTATAATGTTTTTTTTTTTTTTTTTTTTTTTTTGGGGGGGGGGGGGCACAAACACTGCGATTTGGGGGTACATTTTTGTGTACTTATGGTATGAAAAAGTTGGTTTTAAAAGGGCACGGGTTGGTTGGGCCCCTCCCCCTTTAATCAACGACTGATCAATAACTCGCGCTATTATTTTGTTGAATAATGAATATTCCCATTTTAAGGAAATCTTAATTTCTGATTATGTCTCCATCTTTCTATATACAGGCAGCGGACTTATGGAGTGATATTCCAAACCTTGGTGTCAATATTACAGTCAGGATCACCAAGACTGTTCTTCTGAAGGATGATACGGTAATAATTTCTTTCAATGTTTGGTTGTATAATTTATTAAATTCAATTTCATTATTGATGTTAGTAGAGTACTACATTAAAATCACTTTAGACAGGATGGCACAGCCGAAATATGTCTCGCTGATAATGGTTAAAAGAAGAATAACCTTATTAATCTGCTTGTTTTCTGCTTTTTCTCTTTTCGATTATGGATTTTTACACTGTTTACCTGACCTGTGCTTAGTTTCAGCCTTATAATCTGAACAATTACAGTTTCATTCAACCACAATTTGTTTTTGTATAATTTCATCACGATCATACAAACGATTGTTAAATATATGTTCAGTATGGATCAAAATAATCAAATCAAACCAATCACATATCGGAAGGAATAAGATAGTATCTTGACATTGAATTGATTTAATTGAGAGGGATTAGTATCTTTGACAACCATGTCCATACCATAACACATATGTTAGGGAAAGTGTGACAATGAAATTGAATAGTATTTAAAAGTTGGTTGGGATGGAGGGTTGCTCATTACGATTTGAAGTTCAAAATAAGATTGCAATTATCGTATTAAAAAAACAATTGTAATGATTTTTTTAAATAGAACTCCTTACCCATTGAATCAGATGCGAATCAACTTCTAAGACATTTCTGCAATGATTGGCAGAATGAAAATAAATACTGGCATAGGGGAGAGTTCGACGCTATGATTCTTATTACAAGGTAAGATTTAATAATTTGTCCAAAATATTTTAAAGAAAAATTTACAAATGAGTCTATTGATATCAACTATATGTGAAGTGTTGTATCTATTTTCCCTTATACAAGTCCTGTTATTTTGATATAAAAGTTATGTCCATTATTTATTTATCTATTCATAGATTACGTCATGTACGTTGGAGAAAACATTAGAAAATTGTTAAAGAAAAGGTTGTGGATTCATTGTACCACTGGGTCGAGAAATATGAACGCTTGACCAAAGCTTAATAAATGAAATAAACTAATGTAAAACAAATGTATGAGTGTGTACGGTCCATACTTTGAGATGTGTTTGGAACGTATTCATATGAATTTTATTTTGTTAACATATTCCTGATCATCATCCTTACTAGAAAAAAAACACAAATGAATAAGAAACATTCAGTATATTCAGAATATTATTTTTACATTCTAAATGGTCAAATTTGATCAAATTTGATAACCAATTTCACTTACATTCCAAAAAACTAGTCTTTTGTTTTTTTCAGAGAGGATGTTCACCTGAATAACAACTACAATGCTACGGGGCTAGCCTATATGCATGGGGTGTGTGATGAGGGCTACCAGTGTGCCGTGGTACAGGATACTAGCCCGATGGGGACCGCAATAACATTGGCACATGAACTGGGACACTTGTAAGTCAAAAATCGTTTTTGCATTTAATAGAGATGTTGGAATTCGGACCCTGGTGCATACCTAGGAAGAAAAGAACAGGGGCACATGTCCATAGCAAATCGGAGAATTTGTTTGGCTTGTAACAGCCTCATAGTTGTTTTTATTTTATTTTTGAAAACTGCGAACCCCTTCGATAAAAGCACACTGGATCCGCCACTGAAACCCCTGTGTACTCGTTTGAAAAAAATTACGAATATATTTGAATGTCTATTCTGTATCTATACGGTTGCTTTAAATTGAAGCTGCTTACAATGTTGTATGATTTGTTACTTTCAGATGCAGATAGAACTATGGGTTAATTTTTTTTTCTTCATTGCAATCAAAATAACAACATGCAAAGAAAACCTCAAACAATATGATAAACAATGAACAATTAACATCCCGACTTGGTTAGCCAGCCAAAACAATTGAAAGGGGCAGAATTACATAATTTCAATCTTCATTCGCTATCTTTAACACATTATCATTCAATAGACAAGGATGTTTATGAGACTTTGACTATGAATTATCATGTTTGTTAGTAAATTTAGAATCTGATAGGACATTTGCCACCACCTCAATGCTCTTTTTTTCAAGGGGGCGGGGTTTTAACATTTTTTTAATCGGTCCGAAAATTTCGCAACGACTCAGCCAGCCGCTGAATAAGCAGGGGGAGGGGGGGGGGGGGGGGGTGTAAGAGGACACTTTTTTTTTTTTGGGGGGGGGGGTCCCAAAAAATCGCAACGACTCAGACAGCCGCTGAATAAGCGGGGGGGGGGGGGGTGGGAGGGGGGGGGGAGGGGGGGAAGGGGTAAGAGGACACTTTTTTTTTTTGGGGGGGGGGTCTCGAAATTTGAAAAATTGACATTTTGCTCCGTTGGGGGGGGGGGGGTAAGGTCACCTTTTTTAGGTCAGCCATCGGTATAATTTTTTTTTTTTTGTTATTAAAAAAAAAAAAAAATAACCCCCCTCCCCCCCCCCCCCCCCCCCTTGCGTACGTGTCTGTGTGTATGTACATGGACATGGATTTGTCTGATTATATACCATGCGTATTTATTAATTAATTTGTTTTATTATCTTATATCTTGTTTGTTAAGACTTGGTATGTATCACGACGGTCAGTTCAATGGATGTATAGACCGGACCAACCTAATGAGTGGATATACAGTGAGCGGGGCACAGTCGGTCCGATGGTCTACTTGCAGTACCAAGTCCCTTTTGGAATATCTCAAGTAAGATGATTAAAGCGGGACATGTAACATTGCCTTTAGAATCAGGGATGCAGGGGTGAAAGGGGAGTCGTGTACTTAAAGTTGCCGACAGTTTAGCCAATGTCTAAGCAACAAGCGACACCAACAAAACTTATCGAAACGACAAGACAAAAAACAAATGCAATTTGTTTTAATAATTTACCCAAAAGAACAGTTTGAATGGGGATGGAATGCAATTATGTTTGTTTATGTCGGATTTTAAATTGATCAATTTTCAAGCATGTCTTAACCTACATGTATATAGTTGATTGCAAAAACATTTAGATATCAATCTTCAGAGTCCCCTTGATGTAATGTTAGCACCCGTCACACAATAATGATTAACTTCAAGTCTCCAAAGAGTACACATATCTTTATGTAACTTTAGTATTTGTTAAGATATCTTCCTTAAACTTTATCATTTGTTAAGACATCCTACTAAAACTTCAATATTTATTAAGTCATCTTTCTAAACTTCTGTATTTTTTTTATTTCAAAAAATCTCTTAGATTGCCACGATCTCAGTGTCTGCAGAACATCACCTCACCAAATGCTATTCGGTTGACCATTCAAACTTTCCCTGGACAGTATTACGACACAGACCATCAATGCCGCATCGCAATGGGCAGGAATGCAAAGACGTGCCCCATGGGAAAGAGAGAGGTAGGCTTCATCCATAGTCCTCCTATGAATGTGTGAATGTCCACTTCCTCTTTCTCTATTCTTGTCAATGCACCCCTCTCTCTTAATCTGCCCCCTCCTCCCCCGCTCGGAGTGTGTGAGAGGGAAATGGAGAGGGAGAGAGAAAGAGAGAGAGTGTGTGTGTGAGAGAGAGAGAGAGAGAGAGAGAAAAGAGAGAGAGAGAGCGGGGGAGAGAGAGAGAAGGTGGGAGGGGGGGGGGGGGTAAGAGGGATAGAGAGATGGGAGGAGGAATAAATAAATAAATAGATAGACCAAGAGAGAGAGAGAGAGAGAGAGAGGGAGAGAGAGAGGGGGAGGTAGAGGAAGATAGTAAAGATGAAGAGAGAGACAAAGAGATAGGGGATGGGAGAGGAGAAAGAGAGAGAGAGAGAGAGGGGGGGGGGAGGGAGAGGGGAGGGGGGGGGGGGAGAGGTTTGGAAACAGATGAGACATGCGAGGAAACATGTAGGAGGGGGAAGTGAGATGAGAGGATTAGTACTCATACAATTGTGAATATTATTCATTCTGTTGCAGTCCTGTTTCCCTTGCCAGTCATTCTTAACATATTGTTTATAAATCTTTGATGGCTCAGTTATTTTTTATGCAATTAATAATCCATGTTATCAAAATAATATCAAGGCTTTTATTGCATTTTTACATGTAGCTCTTCCAGAAGCTTTGCCAGCATCTGAAATGTTTACAGCCAGCAAAGAAATGTGTTATGACCAACCGCCCTCCGCTTGATGGGACTCCATGTGCAATAAACAAGGTAATCTACATATCGAGGGGTCAGTGACACAAAGACGTAACTCCATTTTTGCCACTTTGAGAAAAAGTGGTTTAAGATTAGAGGTCCACTTGGGCATTAGGGAGTTAGGTCTATGTTTCACTAGCCATTGACTTCAATGGGGTGTTGGGTGGAGTTAAGTCTTAGTGTTTCCTGGAAAGCCCATATTTTTTTTGAACATTTTGATATCAAATACTCATTTTGGCAAAATATGGAGTTACGTCTTGTGTCACTGAACCCTCGATATCCAATAGACTATATTAATTATATTAATATTGTCTTCAGTTTTCAAATCTTCTCTCCTCGTAGATATGTTTGTTGCAAGAAATCACTTATTACATTAATAGTGCTGCTAGAAATTGATGTCTGCTGCTAGTCTGTCTGTCTCTGTTCTTTGGGCTCTCTCTCCATCTCTCCCATTCTTTCTCTCCATCTCTAAATTTGTCTTGATCCCCCTTCTCTCTCTCTCTCTCTCTCTCTCTCTCTCTCTCTCTCACACACACTCTCTCTATTTATCTATCCTTCCCTTCTCATCCATCTGCTCCTCTTCCATCTTTTTATAAAAATAAAATATTGTACAACCTCTTTTTCTTTTCAATCTCTTCATCTTTCATTTGTATCATTACCAGTACTCAAATGCTATACACTTACATAAAGACATTATTGTAGAAAACTTTCTCAATGAAAAAAAAAAAATGACAAAAGATGAACAAATATTTTAAAATAGCAGTAAATAGAACTGCTTTCTTTTGAATTTAATAATCAGTTTCCATTATCTTACATTAACTTATATTTCTTATTTTATAATGCTTTAGGGAATAGAGTACCACGTATGATGTCATACAGGCCCAGTTGTCAAGGTTGCTGGTTCCAAACAAGTTTGTGCAAAACAATGGTGTGGCGATTACACCAGCCCCAAACACTGTTTTTTGTGAACCTCATGCACAGGAAACCAGTAACCTGGACGACAAGCGAATATGACATTAGCACTATGGTACTCTGAAGGGAACAGATTGCAGCATTGCAACCTTACAACAAACTATCAGAAATATATCCTCTTCTTCTTTGTAATTCATTTTGTTGACAGTGGTGCAACCGTGGTCAGTGCATCGAGAAGCCACTTCACCACCAGAGACAGGAACAAAAGTTGGTTGCTATGGAAACAACCACACCCATCATCGGAGACACGCCTTCCATGAAAACGACAGTTGCATCAAGATTATCTACCAAGGCCAGGAAACGGTCCAAAGAACAACTCTAATTGATTGTTGATCACATGATTTGGTCCAAGTTAGAACCCTTTCATCGGTTTTTACAACGCAACAAAAATTGTTCAGTGAACAACCAGCAGCTGATTGATATACACAAAAGGGCAACAAAAAACATTGATTTAACTGGCTGACTACTGGATTGTGTCATTCCCCAGGACTTGATATAGGGATCAATCTGTCCTGTCGGCAATAGGTTTATCCATCAGCTTCAACTCTTCCTCTAAGAAGAGCAACTATTGAGGAATAAATCTGCATGAGTACTTTTGATATACTGCGGAAGACCATGATAAATACTTATAACTGAAATAGTTATAAAATTAACACCATCATAAATATTTTTTATCTAAAGTTCTGGTGAAGTGCTGATGATACTGAAGTGGCCAACATAGCCCCCTTTGGAATGGATAAGTTGGTTCGCGCTTTTAACATTCTGTCACTTAATGTGAGGATGAAATGCTATTCCAGGTTGCAATCGCTCATGAGGAACTATCGTCATTGAGTACCTTCTGCTCTCCCCTTGTCCTGTACTCCTGAAGATCTGGAAGGGTTCAACGCGCCAAGGGCAAATCTTGCACCTAGCACTGGATAGTTGTTGTGTAGAGACACAGGAAACCAAAAAGATTGTGTCATTTGGGCTTTATTGTCCTGCTTCCATCACAATGTGAGATGTCCCAACACTTAAGGTGAAACACTTGCATTCAAAGATAGTTGACACCATGTATGGATTGTTCGGCTTTGACTAATCAAAGTCTCGAGTTCATTTAGTGAATCTGTCCAACGCTGTCTTGTACTGAGGCCTTTCTTGGTTCTTCTTCTTCTGAACAGCTTTGGAAGTTTCTTGTATTTTGTCCTGAGTGGAGAGAGAGAGGGGAGGAAAGAGAGATTAGAAAAATGCTAACTTATCCAGTTATTCATTTAAAGGTATAGTCCAGTTCTGGTCATGCGATTGCATTGTGAAAGAAACGTTGTGGAATTGATCAGAAAAGGTTGATCATCTAGCATATAAGTGTTGGTGTGTACTGCAAGGTTCTGGAATCATCAAACTGATAAGAAATTTGGCCCAGTCTTGGTAAAGTTACAAGCACTGTACACAGAAAGATGTATATGGGACTAAGGGATATCTATCTAGTCCAGAAAGATATAATAATTTACCAAAAATATCAATTAGTAGGCAGTTTCTCAGCAAAATTTCTATCATCACGTATTAGTCAAAAAATATTCTATCACATGATTGGTAATAAGAGTTTCCATTTCATTTTTTGAGAGGGGGCGTTTCCAAAACTGGTCTTTACCTTTAAGTATGTCAAAGAAGAAAAAATGGAGAATTTGCAAGAAGGGATGCTTATCTTTCATATATTTTTGTCTTGATTGACATTATATATCAATAGCTATCAATTATATTCAGGGCTGATCTCTACGATTCTTCTTACCCTGTTTCCTTCTTCCCTGACACCTTGTTTTCTCTTCTCTATCCTACCAGCCTTGCTCCTTCCTTTCATTCTGTGACGAGGCTCAAACTTGGGCGGTGGTACCACGCCCTGGATGCCATAAAAAAAAATCAAAGTACAGACAATAATATATCATGTGTAATATCATGGGTCAGTGACACAAAGACGTAAATCCATTTTGGCCATTTAGAGAAAAAGTGAGCACTTGGGCCTTTAAGTCTATGTTTCACTAGCCATTGACTTCAATGGGGTGTTGGGTGGAGTTAAGTCTTTGAGTTTCTAAAAGCCCACATTTTTCTGAACGTTTTGATATCACATACTCATTTTGGCAAAATATAGAGTTATGTCTTTGTGTCACTGAACCCTCGATATACCATATACCATGTAAAGCAATATGAAACCAATTGTGTGAGACCACTATATATGAACATATTATTATCATTATTATGAATATTTATTTGTAGAGGAACAAAATATGAATCCATTATTCAGTAACCCTTCCATGCTCTGGGCATAAAATTCTGCCTGGAAACAAAAAGGATAAACATGAATAATGCTAAAAGCGATGTTTTGATACAGTTGCTTTGGGACAAGTCGATGGTATTTTGTCCCATACTGTTATAATAAATTGCAGTTTACCAGACACACCTAACAAGATGATGAAGGCCCTAAAAGAGCTTGGATCAGTTTAAACAAGGAAAATGACACTCTTAATGTTAATTTCTGTTTACTTTTCTCCATTCTTTTGTAACATATGAGACAGCGAATATGAATTTGAAATGAAATCTGAACTGACTTCTGTGCATGCCTCATAAATTTTTGTTGGGGATAAGTTAGGGATAAAGAGTTGAAATGAAGCCAGGAATCAATAATAAAAGCTTATTCAGCTATGAAGCAGTAAACCTCAGCATTTTGTTTGTCTTTAATGAGTCATTTTATTATTGCTCTCTAATCCTAAATGAATTGAATATAACTGAGTGATTTTTTTTTTTTTTTTTGGGGGGGGGGGAATTTTATTTCTTTTAAAGTGACTCTGTAACATTGCCTCAGATTCAGAAACAAAATCCTGGATTTAGCTCATGCTGCAATCATAATTATATACCTTTAGGTCAGTCAGGAATCTCATGACTTTTACAAGTCGATCGCCTGTCTGATTATCAAGATATTTATGATTGGAAATCGAAGTTTTTCATTTTTTGTTTTCCTAAAGATTTTATAACACAATAGTCCATTGGGGAAAATGAGTATGGTAAAACTGGTCACTCAAAGATTTTTACTTTTTTTAAGGCACTTCATGATCATTTTGATAACACCTAGGCCCATGCATCTCAGATTTAACGTTGTTAAACGATGCCTTTAAGGATACAAAACAAGTATTTCTTGTTGGTATTATGATTGAACGTCTTTAATGACACCAAGACAATAAAAATACTCACAAATAGCTCCTTCCTCTCAGCTTGCCTCTGATCCAGCGTTGCCTTGTCAATAGCACTGATCTGACTCGGATCTAATGTGATCATCTCAGGTTGAATCTAGATTAGGATGAATAAAAAGATGAGAATAGAATAAAAATCATAAATAGGCCAGCTCTTGGTGACAGACTACGCACAAGCAGATAAAGGTCATGCTTGATGACTTGAAATGTGAAATGTTCTCAAGGCTAACATTGAGTACCTGAAAGTTACATTATTTTTTAATTACAAACATTTAGTGTATTCCATGAGAACGAAAAAGTGGTGAATTTTTGAAAGTTGTAATCACTATAGGTATGGGCTCTTCAAACTGGCTGAATCAGTAACGTCTCTGTGATGTAGTGGCAACTGTCCAATTTGTTCCAACACAAAATGACCAAAATTTCCATATTTTTAGATATGTATGATTCTGGAGGGTCTTTTCTCATTAGCATACTATCCATAATATATTTTGAGTAGAGCCCAAGGGAAAAGGCACTTAGGAGAAAGACATGAATGAAAGATTTTTTGGGGAATACATGACAAACAGGAGAATTATTCCCATAATAATAATAATAATAATATTCTGCTTCTATATAGCGCTTGATACAAATGTCTCTAAGCACTTTACAGATATAGACTTGGTGATCTCGTATTTCAAACATTTATAACTCCTTAATTATTGGACCGATTTATTTCAAACTTTCACCATTCTGTGTATCTTATTTTCCTGCTTGCATGTAAATGAACTTAATACAAAGGTTGGATTGCCCTTAAAGCAGTGGGGCTCAAATAATAATAAATACCTTTTCTAGAAGAGCCTTGATCTCATACTCTCTCCTCTGAGTTTTGTTCTGGTATGGGTTGGCCTCCAACGCATCAAAGTTGGCCTCACCAGCACCTGGTCAGAAAAAAAAAAATTATTATATAACTTCACGAAGACAACTGTTGCTTTCAAAGCTGAGAGAATCAGATATTGCTACTCGAAATAAGACAAATGAGACAAAGACAAGCAGATGTCAACTACATACATGTAGAGTCAGTGGCGTACACAGGATTTTTTCAAGGGGGGGGGGGGGGGGTTTAACATTTTGAAATCGGGCCAAAAATTTTGCAACAACTCAGCCAGCCGCTGAATAAGCGGAGGGAGGGGGGGGGGGGGGGGGGGTTAAAGGACATTTTTTTTTTTTATTTGAAAATTTGACCGATCGAAATTCTGTTTCGTTGGGTGGGAGGAGGGAAGGGGGGGGGGGGGTGGGTAAGGTCATCTTTTTTAGGTCGTCCATTAGGATTTTTCTCTTTTTTTTTACGCCTGTGTAGAGTATTAAAAATGTCTGGTAGTGCTGAAACAAACTGTCAGCAACAATCATAAAAAAATATTAAGTGTGACAGAATTTCTTAATTTGTCATTTTGTTTCAATATTGTATTTTATCCTTAAAACTATCTGTGTTATGCTGGTGAAACACAAATTCCAATAAGTTGCGGACGCGAAGAAGTTATCATCAGTTATCCAATCTGAAATTTACTATATTGGTTTTATGATTACAAGTATGTTATTCAAAGGAAAAGTATGCATCCAAAATTATAACTACTACCACCAAACCAGCACAAGAGGTTAGGGTTAAGGTCAAGTGTACTTTGATCTAAAGTTGAATTTAAAATTCAGTTTCACAGTGTACAAAAGGTGGCCATGGCGTCAGGCATCAAAAAAAAAAAAAAAAAAAAATTATCGATGTTTTATCATAACTTAATCACAATTGAAATTAATTAATGACACATATTTGTACAGCTTAGATCCTCCTCTTTCATGTGATGCAACTCATATGATGCACATTTCATGCATAAGTTATTAAAAACAATTTGAAGAGAGGGTACCAAAAAGTCATTTGTCTGTCTGAGATCCAATTTTAGAATCGTACCTGGTATGAGTAAGCTGGAGTAGCCTTGGAAGTGAGAAACCCCTAGTACATCTTCATAAGGACAGAATCCCATGTTGGTAACAGGATAGCGTTGCTCATGCATCATGTAGGGTGCTTCTTGAGTCCTCAGGCAACAATCCTTATAGACCTGCAATGTATCAATGAAGAGAATGGTTATCATTGATTTGGCTGGAATGCTCCCCAGGGAGCGGAGATTGTGCACACAGTGTGTGCGAACAAGTACTGAATCCAATGACCGGGGTAATTCTGTAAATCGCTTAGAGACATTGTATTAAGCGCTATATAAGCGTAATATTATTAGGCCAAATAAAAAAAAAAATTTTGGTTGTCCTCGATTGCTTTTCTGGAGTAGGGGCGGGCGGGCGGGTTTATTTATTTATTTATTTATTTTTTTTTTAAACTTCATTTTTTTTTTTTTTTTTTTTTTTAACCCATTTTTTTTCCATAAAAAAAATAATCATTGGGATTGTCAAGCATTTAAACAAACACGGTCTATAAAATAATTTAATATGGTAAAAGACTAGTTTAATGTACAATGAATATCAAGACCAACACAGAAAGTATTTTGGGCTTTGAAATACAGCACCTTTTAAATCTCCATTGTACTACTTATAGCTACTTGCGCCCTCTATGTAGCAAACAATGCCTAATCGGTGACCATTGGTCCCCCATGATCCTCTTTATCTTATATTAACTGAGAGCTGATTTGATGAGATAACCACCTGTCCAGTGACCTTGAAGGGTGGTCTAATCCCTCCTGTAAACTAGTACAGATGGGCTTTAAAATGAGTTTGAGAATGCTCAGAACCTGATTTGAATAGAAAAATAAAAATGGCAAGTTTAATATATACCTAATTGCGTACTGAAAAGTAAAAACTGGCAACGGGACGCATTTTGATCCTTGCAGATGCATAAAATGGTGTGTTTGGCATTTAAGATTGCTCTCCCAAAACAATTAAATTATAAAAAAAAAAAAAAAAAAAATTAAAAAAAAAAAAAAAATGCGAGCGCCCCAAAAATGACGAGCGGGCGGTCGAGGACAACGAAATGATTTTTTCTTTTTGGCCTTATTATTGCTTATCTGTACCCAATGAAGGGGATGTGTGGCTCAGTGGTAGAGCAGTGGTCTCGTAACTGGGAGGTCCAGAGTTCAAAATCAAGTCATGCCCTTTGGTAAAGCGTTAACCCTCATTACCAAGTCCCTTGGAGAGGAATAAAATAACCACTCTTAAACATGATACTATAATGAATTTTATAAAATGATGACGTGGATCCTAATCAAATGATTGGTTGAAAGCGTACACGTGACTATGCATTTATTTTGCCTAACGCAAAATTTGGATAACTACCGGTCATTATCCTATGGTAATGACCGGTCATTCAGATTTCATCCCTTTACTTTTACTTGCGTAAATGCCTGCCACGGAATTTAAAACGCCTATGTTTGAAATGCTTTTGACTGAAGAAATGAAGGTGAATGCCGAGGTGAATGCCGAGGTGAATGCCGAGGTGAATGATGAGGGTGATTTATCATATAACAAGGATCCACATCATAATTCTATAAAACAAATAATACACAGCATCTGGGTAGGGCATTAGTAAAATTACCCACACTCGGTACCTTTGAAACAGTCTAAACACCCTCAGCAATAGCCTCGAGCGTGTTAGACTGTTCTGAACTTACCTTGTGTGGGTAATTCTTACTAATGCCCTCACTGCAGTGCATTATTTGTATAATATATTACTTTACTGAATCTATGAATGATTACCATAATATAGTATTTATAGCCTCACTGACTCAGTCACTAATTCTTCCAAAGTCTGTTTCACATTAACTTGCTTTTCAAAAATGTGTCAAAATAAAATATTCTCATATGGTATACCAACATAACTATATGGCTGTTGAAAGCCAGACAGATTATAACTCATTATCACTTTACACAGAGTTCACACCCTTCTCACTCTAAGCAATGAGACCTTTAGTAAAATTGCAATTAAAAGACAATCTCTCACAAACCCACAAAATCTCTACTCTTTGCTACCTACTGCTGTGCAGATGGCCTCATCTGTTGACCCCTTTAAGAAATTAATCAAGTCACATCTATTCTGCTAGAATAACTTTATTACCAGCCACATATACTTGACTAATCTCTGAGAAGTGACTAAATTTTGTTTATAAATGGCCCAAATATTGTTGAGCGGTGTGTGCAGCGCTTTGTAACCACAAGGAAAAGGCGCTATATCAAATATCTTTGGGATTGGATTAGATTTGTAGATATGAGAGAAATCCTACCTCTACTACGTTGTTACAGGCAGCAGCTAGTAGCCCCCTCTGACTGAAGCACAGCTCCCCTGCCCCAAACGACACTCGGTATGCCTGCAGGGGCTTGTACGTGCGGAGGTCAAATATCTTGAGTTGTCTGTCCATGCCGCCTGTGGCCATATACCTAGAAGATAATTAAAGATAAACTTGAGTTCTGGTAAAAAAGAAAATGTATTCTCACAGAATCACACAAAACTTACATTGAATCTTCAAGATTACAAATAAATGTCATTTGCAAAACAATTTTGGTAGAAAATGTATACTGGCTGAGTAATGAGCATAGAAAGATAAGGAAATCAAGGTAAGCCCGAAACCATTTGTGTAGTCCCATGTACATCTATGTACATCAGTGCTTGTTATTTTACCAAGACTGGGCCAAATTCATAATGATTTTGATGACT
Source organism: Strongylocentrotus droebachiensis (assembly GCA_035222895.1). Lineage (NCBI taxonomy): Eukaryota > Metazoa > Echinodermata > Echinoidea > Camarodonta > Strongylocentrotidae > Strongylocentrotus > Strongylocentrotus droebachiensis. The sequence continues at coordinate 100,465 of JAVYIG010006095.1, forward strand.
CCAGAACCTTGCAGTACACACCAATACTTACATGCTACATGATCAATTTTTTCAGATTCATTCCACACCTATTCTTTCACAATGCAATCGCATTACCAGAACTCAACTTTATGTTTAAGAACAGATTTAGATTATTAAAATGATATACCCATTGTCCACTTGCTGAGATGTTATCCTTGATATCTCTTTTGTTTTATATCCCTGATGCTTGGTAATAGCAAGCATTTTTCTCAGTAATCTGTTAATGCCAAATCAATAACACAATCGTCGAAAGGTATTAGTCATTACAAACAAATACAAAATACATAAAGTTGTATATTCTCAAAACACACTTAAATTACCCCCCCCCCCCCCCCACAGAAGGATACAAGACATTCACAAGGAGAAGGATGCATGGGCATAGGGGTGTGGGAGGGGAGGGGTTGTGGGGGGAATGGGGGCAATATGATTTCATATCAAGGCCTGCATTGTACTTAACTTGGATTTTAACTGGCTTGGATATATGCATACGGGTGTGAGTGAATCAACTGGTCTATTCAGAAGTAACTTTTCAGAGTGCAATATCAGTATCTGAACTTGCAAATATCTCTTTATAGAAGTAATTTTCAGATCTGATATTTCACATATGCCATAATCTGTTCCAGCAGTGAAATTCAAAGCTGATTTTCTGAATACAGTATACTTGCATTGAACCCTATCCATAAAAAGCAGAATTCAGTTTGCCTATTGATTCCCTTTTCGTCTCTCAGAATTGACTAGAATTAATTTCCATACTTACGTTCCCCCTTTATCGATGGCTATAGACCGAACAGCGCCTTTATGACACAACATCTTAACAAGGGGTTCTCTAGAATTGGGACTCCACATCGTGACGGTGCCTGAAAATGTTAACAAGTAAGCAGATCATTACATAATGGGCTGGAGACTCCATCGAGGCCCAATAGCTCAGTGGTAGAGCAATGGTCTTGTAACTGGGAGGTCCCTGCTTCGAAACCAAGTCAATGCGTTCGTGCCCTTTGGTAAGGCTTTAATCCTCATTACTAAGTCCCCTGTAGAGGACTTTAAGATGTCAGTCCCCTGGTTGCTTACTTACAAGCATACACATGCTTTCTTTAATAGCAATCAGGTCAAAAAAACTATCCAAAATGGTGTATTCTGCATACATCATCTTACAATATATTGATCAAGACATGCTATAAATGCGCTCATATGTAATTCTATGTTGGAAAGATAAGATGAAGGATTTGGAATTTAAAAAAATTGTTTTAGTACAAACATTTTTAATTCAATTACAAGAAACATGTCTAATGTTGTCAGTTTGACTTTATTTTCAACTCAAAAATATTCTTCTACATGTTCTCATAAGTACAGTGTATGGAAATGTAACATTACAGTTTTTACACAAGATAGTGCACGGGTATATCAAAATTGCAGTTTCTTGATCGGTTAAGATGTCAGCACTAAAAGGTCACAGCGCAGGGAAGCAAATATGACTTGACATATGTGTTTATTCAGTCCTTTTTGGAATAACCAACTTGCACATTTGGAAGCCGAGAACCAACTGGGAGAACAAAAAGGCCCGGAGTGGAATGACACTGCAAGAGTGTACTAGAATAATAGAGATGCATGGAAGCTCCAAGCTGGGAGAAGATAACCAGGGGGTGTTTCACAAAGACTAAGATCGACTTTAAGTTGGACTTAACTATGGCAGGCCGTTCATGCAACTAGTTGCTCTCACCATTGGTCTCTCAGTTGTGATCTTTAGATACTATTTTGTTCCATCAAAAAGGTAAATTCTGTACATTTGTGACCACGATTTGTACATCCCTTGAGAATCCAATGCCAGGAATGGTTAGAGGAACTATTGGCATGTTAAGTTCAACTTAAAGTCAATCTTAGTCTTTGTGAAACACCTCCCAGGATAGATACTCTTGGAGGCACCCACCATTACTATGACCCAGATGGATAACGGCATTCCGTTGGTTCTGTGTCATGACATCAAGCCGGCCACACTTTGTGGGCATGTCACATACCAGCTTCCCAACTGACACATCTAGGTACTGCAACCCTCCATAGGAACTCTGTATGAAAGAAGCACAATAAAGGGTCAATCATGGTTCAAAGGTCAAAGAAAATATGATAATCAGCAATAAAAGGTCACATCTGAGAATAACATTTCAAAGGTCAAACCAAAATAACAATCAGGACTCAAAGGTCCTATCTAAAAGAGAATAAGGGTTCAAAGGTCAAATAAAACTGACAATCAGGGTTCAAAGGTCAACTGAAGACTACATATGAACTCTGTCTGAATAAAGCACAACATGACATGGATAAAAACTAAGGAAAACAAGCAACACAATGTGATGTTTAATCCAAAAATCAATCATGCTAAACACCCTTACATTAATTTGATTTGCACACATGCACACTGCACAGGTTAAAGGCTCGTTCAGATGAGACCGGGCAAAACAGTGTGTTTTTTTAATGATTATGTAAAGTGTAATAAGCTCCACATTACTGTATCTTATAACAAAGAGCTGAGTGAATATGGGCAAGTCTTTTGTTGTGCGCAGTTTAAAAAAACATATGGTATTTTTGGGGGCAGTTTACTGCACCATATCTGAACAAGCCCTATATATTGTCCTTCAATACAATACATTTATCCACAGTTGTGTCTCTCTACCCAGGATTTAAACTGGGACATGACAGGAATTATTTCTTCAATAGTGCATTGTGCCTTGATAATGCTGGAACTAAACATAGGTAACTCTGAAACACTTTGGTAGAACATAATTGTAGAGGCGATATACCATATACGATGAGCTATGCAAACATGGAAAACTTCTATTAGGATTGGACTGATTTTGATGGCATTTTGGACGGTAGACTATACTTACACATCCAGCTAATAAGAAGTGATAAGGAAGGAATTCCATACGGGTGATATTGTGCATTTTCTTGATGCAGTGTATCTCCACCCCATTGTTATCATAGATGTACGTCCATTTCTTCTGAGCTACGGCACACATAGTCTCCAAGTGTAACCATCTACATGACAAACATAAAAAGAAAAAAAAGTGTTTAAAATTTCATAGTATAAATATCTCCTAATGGACCCCATATAATTTATTCACCCGTTTGCACTTTTCAAAAGGAACCTCGAGCTACAAGCATATCAATTTCTGGGGTATCGCAACCATTATTAGTGTGTAATACTTGGACGATGATAGAAATCATGACACAAATTTGTGGTTAGGTTATATTCTTATACCACGATTGAAAATGATTATAATTTATAAATAAAATGGTTGGGGGTTTGGGCAGTTGGGTGGTTTACAATTGAAACCTTTGGAGTTAGGTTTCAAATATAGAGTTATAACAGTTGTTGTAGAGTCTTAAAGATAAAGATCAGTTCTGGTCATGCCATTGCATTGTGAAAGAAACGTTGTGGAATCGATCAAAAAGATTGATCATCTAGTATACAAGTATTGGTGTGTACTGCAAGGTTCTGGAATCATCAAAATGATAAGAAATTTGGCCCAGTCTTGGTAAAGTTACAAGCACTGTACACAGAAAGATGTATATGGGACCATGCGACACGTGCGCGACATGTGCGTGATATCTATCAGGTCCAAATAGATATAATAATTTACCAAATATATCAATTAGTAGGCGGTTTCCCGAGAAAATTTGTATCATCACGTATTAGTCAAAACATATTCTTTCACATGATTGGTAATAAGAGCTTCCATTTCATTTTTTTGAGAGGGGCTGTTTCCAAAACTGGTCTTTATCTCTAAAGACAAGAAAAACTACATGTATTCATGATTGGCTACAAAGATTTTTTGCTTACTGTACATCCTGGATAGCTTCCATAACATTGGTCTCAAAATGAAGTTTCTTAGTGACCCAGTCGATACTAGCTAGATGACCCCTGCGACCTCCGAGAAGCAGGTGTCGACCATTCCTTGTGAAGTCCATCCTGTATGGCCCAAACTGGTCCAATCGAAGCTCAAAGTTCTAGGAGGATAAACAAAAGGAGGGTTTTAAAAAGAAGGTGGAGTACAGCTTCAGAGAAATCTTTGGGGACAAGCATTCATTTGAATAAAAGAACTTCCCATTTGCAATATTATGCAATGTTTGTTTTGTAAAATAGAGACAATCTGGATTTATGTCAATTCAATCTGTGATTTTCAGAAAATGAATGAATCGAAGTCATGTGTGCTCAAGAGAGTCACATTCATGTATGTACACATCTTTGCATACACTTCTTAAGTTGCAGTACAGGCCACCGTCCGGGGTACTACTACTGAGCACCTAGCGTTCAGGCATGTGTATCCCAATCTACTGCTCATGAAGCAATGAGCAATTATGTGATTTTTTTGGTGAGCTCGACTCTGAACAGACTTTGCAAGATCCAAAGCTGTGCCTTATAACATTTTCAATGGATTCATAGATTTAGATATATGGATATCACTGAACAATATATGCATCCATAGCAACAACAAAAAGGGGATAATGATTGGTAATTTGTCTCATGCTATTTTGACTGTGATACATAAACTTAATGAATCCTTCAAAGTATAAATTAATATAAATTTAACAAGTAAGGTACCGGTATGTACTTACTTTAGTTGCACTCGCAATGTCAACAGATTTTCTGATTTCCTGCTGAGTGACGTCATATGTTTCTTCTCCCTCATCAGCTTCTAAAAACCTTGAATTTCAGGGAGAAATCAGTTCAGAATTTTATACTCTTTAATTTTTAATTTCAAATATTAACACATTGACAACTGATCAATAGGAAAAAAAGCTATCTCTCCAGCTATTTATCTTTGATAACCAAGTACCTATTGTATCTTTTTTGTTATATATTGAAGAGTAAGGAGGTGATGTACATATTTCTTAAATACAAATTTTGAAAGATACAATTAATTCTAATATCCGTTCTTCTTTGAGATCCTTGCGTTGGAAGAGGTAAAATAAAGGCTGAATGTCATGAATGTCGACAAACTTTCATTAGCAATGACACTGCCCTACCTGCAGAGGAAACCCAAGCTAGATACACAGAGGTTAAAATATTGGTCATTAAAGATAAACTGGAGTTCTGGTAAAAAAAGAAAATGAATTCTCACAGAATCTAACGAAACTTACACTGAATGTTCAAGATTAGAAATAAATGTCATGTGCCAAACAATTTTGGAAGAAAATGTATACTGGCTGAGTAATGAGCATAGAAAGATAAGGAGTCAGGGTAGTACTAGTCCCCACACCATGTGTGTTGTCCCATATACATCTTTCTGTGTAAGTGATTGTTACTTTACCAAGACTCTGCCAAATTTATGATGAATTTGAAGACTCCAGAACCTTGCATTACACACCATTACTTACATGCTATATGATCAACTTTTCTGATCCATCCCACACCTTTTCTTTCACAATGCAATCGCATTACAAGAACTCAAGTTTATCTTTAAATGAAGGCTGGATACAAAGCCAGACCATGTATGCAGATGTATGGGGATTGTGCTTTTATTTGCAATGCTCCAAAGCTTTGGAATAACCTACCACCACCCAAAAGAAAAGCCTTATCTGCTGCTGTCTTCTAAGTTTTGTTAAAGACGCACTTGTTTTCAGAAGCTTTTGAATATTTTTTGTTTGAGTGTGTGTGTCTGTCAATTAGCACTGTTGGGAGTTTAGTTTTCATCACAGCGCAGTAGGATTTATTTATATAGTAGCTGGCTATATACATTGATCTAATTAATATCATTATGACCTCTAATCCACCAAGTACAGTAGTATAATTGGTAGAAGTGCAATCATATATGTAGCAGCTTCCTTAGTGGCCAAGGAAAACATATCCTTCCTTCTCTTCATGGACCGGTACTTTTTAGCTGACCTATGACCTACCCTGTTTCTTCTGGTAGTAGAAGTTCACTCCTAGCAGCTTGCTTGGCAGCAAGGGCAAACCTATCTTCCCTTCTTTTCATGGTTGTCCTGTGTGGAAAGCTTTTGATCTCTTTCTATGGAGGAAGAAGGCAAAACAATAACAACAGCAATGAAACATAACATATGGTGTACCATGTTGTAGGCTTGAGTAGCCTCATACAGTCAAAACTGGAGAAACATTCTTCAAGATATCAATCAATTTATTCCCATTATTTTCTCTCTTCTTCTTCACTTTTTTTTTTACTATACTTGTTGACTGGGGCAGCATTTTCCTTTTATATGTAATTCATAATAGTAACAAGCATTTGGGTAAATATATCTTATTTTAATGTATATATGATATATATTGTTTAATTATGTCTTTCGCGTTTTTGAAAGTAAATCAAATAAAAAACCAAGTCAAATGATATCAAATCAATTTACTCACAGCACTACTTTTTTCTCCTCGTCTGTGCTTCTTCACTATCTCACCATCGACCGGGGCGGGGCCTGGGAACGGATCTGTTTCATCTCTCAATCTTTGCGGGTCTGGCCTCCTCTTCTTAGATTGTTTCTTGGATGTCGATTCTCCTTCATGCTTGTTGGAAACAGCTTGGGACTGGTCTTGAGCCCCATCTTCTCCGTCTTCATCTTGGTTATCAAAGTATCTTGCTGGCTTCTTCTAAAATGAAATAGGGATGAAAATTGTGTGCAATTCTTGGTCACAGCGCTAGCAGGTGAGCGCTTGAATCTCCGAGGCAAAAATTGCAACTCAATCACAAACAAAATTGGCAGCCAAAAAACTTGGGGCCCGTTTCCTAGAAACCGTCATAAGTCTAACTTCTTGACTATCCCATTGTAACGAGTGTTAATTCTATATTAAACACACGTTTAAATAGGATAGTCAAGAAGTTAAACTTATGACGGTTTCTAGGAACGGGCCCCTGGTCTCATGCGCTTCAACCAAGAAATGCATAGGCCTATACGAAACGGCTCTTTTTTCGCCAGGATTGACAATTCCAACATCATATCGCGATATCGGTGAGTTAAATTGCTTTTTAGCTTACTGCTATTTATATTCTAGGTGCTATCAACTCTTCCCATTTACTGAAGTGCCGATTTTGAGTGAATACTTGTGAGTTTTGAACAGTGCAGTGGTGTTTGAAAATGTTGATAATCAATTTTTAAAATCTGTAAATGTAATCATAGAATAGTCTATCATAGATCTAGACCTAGTCTAGATCTACTCATACTTCATAGTCAGTGTCACATACATCAACTTACACAACAAAAGGACAGTTTTAAAGCTACACCCTGCACAAGGCAAAAAAGGCACCGCACAAAGTACGAAAATACTCTATTTAAGAGGTCGGTACTCTACTGGAAAACGAAACACGCACTAATCACACACATCTAACACAGAAACAAGTACGTGGGGCAATGAACTAACAAGTGTTCATTCATTTTTCATGCATGCCATCAAAAAGGATTGTAATACAACCCGAAGGCATTTTAACTGAACACTGTTGAAGTGTTAAATAAATGTCTATATAAATACAATACACTTACTTTCTTGTTCTGTGACATCTTTTAGTTAGCTTTCACGCTGATTATAAATCAAAGTAGCATGCTTTCTTTCAACTTCACGTCTACGTGTATGGGATCTCTACAGAAGCAAATTAAAAATGAAATAAAAGGGACCAGTGCAGCTTGTGTAATAAACTTTAAAAACAAGTATCAATGATCCAGTGCCATTAGAAAATGTGCATTAAAAAAAATAGTAGAAAGGACTGCTAGGTTTAAATGTGGGACTTGATGGATCTTCCATGGATAATGTATCAAATGTTTGAATTCTTTCCTTCAGCAAAATTGAATGGTACATTGGTAACATTTGAAAATAAAGTTTCTCAGACCATGTGAGATGGGAATGTCATACGCATATATCCCTTCCTCAAAATGTTTTTTGTTTTAAGGGGGAGAGGGGGAAATTGAAAAAATATCAAATGGAAAGATCAAAATGACCGGGTCCTCCCAATAAACACTCTCTCCCTTTCAGGCGCGGATCCAGGATTTCTTAGGGGAGGGGGCCCAATTTTTTTTTTTTTTTTTGCTCCCGAAAATTTGAAGCCGAAAAGTCGCTCAGTGGGGGGGGGGGGGGGGGGGGGGGGGGGGGGGGGTAAGCGGACACTTTTTTTTTTTTTTTTGGAGTCCAAAAAAAAATTGCAACGACTCAGCCAGCCGAAAAGTCGCTCAGTGGGGGGGGGGGGGGGGGGTAGTGAGCACATTTTTTTTTGGTCCTCGAAAATTTTAAAATTTGCACCCCCCCCCTTGAGCGCCAGGGGGGGGGGGCCCAACCCCAAAAAAAGGTAAAAATCGCGTGATTTTACATGATTTTTTTCTCAAGGGGGGGGGGGGGCCCGGGCCCCCCAGGCCCCCCCCCCCCTGGATCCGCCACTGCTCCCTTTGGTGGCCTAGCTTGTTCTAGCTCTCACCAGTCCATAATTAATCTGGACAATTTAATTGTGTCGGTCTCTAGAGTATGTGATCTCTGCCCTACCTGCTGCAGGCTGAAGATGGCATTCTCCCTGGGCATATGAGATTGAAGAGAATGCTATCTTCAGCTGGCGGTACGCAATTAAGGTACAGGCAAGGATCACATAGATGGAGAGACTGTTGAAATAAAATCGGCCATATTTTGAACAGGTAATTCACCTGTGCACCCCCCCCCCCCCTCCCTCTCTTCCAAATTACCTCTCTCATCAATGGCTGACAGGACGTTTGCACAAAGCTCACTGCATTTGCATACATTGAAGAGAGAGACATCTGCTAATTAAAGAACCAATAATAAATGTCTATCCTGTGCAAATAAATTTTTCTATGGCCCCAGATCATGCAATGTGAACTGAAACTTCACTAAACAACAACAACACATATACATGTAATTGATTGCAAATAAAAAGTATATAGTTGATTCAATTACTTTATTCAAATAACCACATAATCTGTATTAGTAAAAATATAGATGTGAGCAAAATACAAGTACATGCCAAGGGATCAGTGACACAAAGACGTAACTCCATTTTGAGAAAAAGTGGTTTATGTGTCCCTGAGCACTTGGGACATAAGGAGTTAGGTCTATGTTTCACTAGCCATTGACTTCAATGGGGTGTTGGGTGGAGTTAAGTCTTTTTTTCCTGGAAAGCCCACATTTTCTGAATATTTAGATATCAAATACTCATTTTGGCAAAATATAGAGTTAAGTCTTTGTGTCACTGAACCCTAGATGTGTTAAAAAATGGTGCTAAGGTAGTTGCTTCAACACGAGATGTACAATTAAGATAATCTGAAAGTTTGATGAAAACGGACCATTATTTATGATTACAATTGGGAAAAACTGATCTGATCCATTTCTTAATTCTCCTAACTAATTACAATTTGATTACATTTCATGTGAATGTAAGTCGTCATAAAGCAATAAATTGGCTCTATATACCATTCCAGACATTTAAGTGATGAAAGATTTTTGAGATGTACAATTAAGATAATCTGAAAGTTTGATGAAAACGGACCATTATTTATGATTACAATTGGGAAAAACTGATCTGATCCATTTCTTAATTCTCCTAACTAATTACAATTTGATTACATTTCATGTGAATGTAAGTCGTCATAAAGCAATAAATTGGCTCTATATACCATTCCAGACATTTAAGTGATGAAAGATTTTTGAAAGCCTGTGTTGTGTCTTATTTTCAAGGAAAAACAGTGGGAAAATTCAGAAATGGTTGGGAGAATTTACTTTCAATCACTGTTAGACGGTGTTGCACAGTGACCCCTTCAAAGAAAACCATAAATATCTTTGTGGTTTGAGAATTTTCTCAGCATTTTTTGCCTGTTAGACGTTAAGTACAGTAGAAGGTACCGGTATATAATAAGTAACATTTCATACAGAAATTACACATTTTTTTCCAACAACTTTCAACAATGTTACTGAGTCATTTTAAAGGCACTCATGTATTCAGACAATTTCTTAAATTTATAAAGATTATAAAGCAGATAATACTCTATTCACGCAAATTACGTTAACTGCTGAATGCATTTATTGCAAACACTGAACAAATACTTCTTGGCACAGTCGTCATGACCAAACAGACATTGGTCCCACACTAACATATATTATGTCATCATGGGCCAGAAGTAATGGATAAGGGTTAAAGGGAAACCCAAAGTTGATAGCAAACTGCTCTGAGAGCTCAGTAAAAATGTGCAAGTCCTTTTTTACGCACAGTTGCCTTTCATTTTACACGTTTAAAAAAAAAAAAAAAGTTTTTTCATGGTGGTTTACCACGCCATATCTGAACAAGCCTTTAATCTGGGACCTTTGATTCCTAGATCTCAAATCCTCAGATCAAAGCAAATGCACTTGTTATTGTAGCCAATGGCAAACCTGTGCTCAAGTCACATTTTTATGCTATCATTTTTTTCCAGCGTGCCCCGCTATGCAGCACTCTTCAATTGATCCACACATCTTGATGTGTTCAAACTTAAAGAGGCGATGTAGTGTACGTAATTTCATATTGTAAGGACACCGAAGATGCGCATACTGTACTGTATGTGATGGGTATCATATTTGCAAACAAAATATAAAAATTATTTCCCGGTACTAGATTATAAGGGAGACCTAGCTATGTTATTTAAAATAAATCAATATTTTAACTTCATTAAAGTATTACGGTAGTCACATATCTAAAGATGCAAAAATATTTATTGCTTTTTCTTATTGTATCGCATAGATATCATTTACATGTACCTCTTAATTTTCTTTTCTATAAAAGAAATTGTAACAAAAACATTCTAAGTATGCTATAAAATTTAGAAATAATACTTTTGATTTATAAATAAGAATGTACATATATATCAAAATATCAGAACTCTAAACTTGGACGCTATACTGATGTATTTATTTAAAAAGAATTATTTCTCATAAGAACCTCATGTGAATACAATATAATTCTCACTGTGTACAAGTAATACAGTACTACTGTACTACATGTATACTCATTTATAGTATCAAATTCTACAAATTAAAAATAATCTGCATACCTACATGTATGTACAATTTTTTACCTCAAGAATTGAGTTGTTATAATGTAATTAAACTCGGCAGTGCACATTATGCATATTGAATATTCCCGTAAATCTCATCCACATCTCATCTCATTTGTGCTACCACTAACTTAGATTTTTGCTTTTTCAACCAGTTTGAGTGAAATTAAGCCTCATCATCATAATCCAATTTGGTAATCCAGGATAAAATATGACGGATCGTGGCAAAGAATATATATTTTTAGCCAATAGTATTGAAACAATTAATTTGTCGCTGATCATGGTTTTGTGAAACAGCCTAACATTGTGTCTCATATTAAGAATTTAATTCAATACTGTCACAAGATATTGTACCAAAGGTCACTAGTGCATCAACTTTGTATGAAAAACAGGACCTCCCGACTACTGAGCCACAATTCCCCAACTACAATTTACATCAGGCCTGCACTACATACTGACAGTGTCACTTGCAAACTGGATAAAAAATTGGATCCCAAAGAGTCCTTTCCAGGACTCCCCAATCCTCCCCCTCTCTCACATGGTGCAACCGCGAGCCTATTGTATATCGATCTACATCACCATGCAAGCCGATACTTATAAGCAGCATCTAAATTGGATCCAATATATTTGATTTCAAGAAAACATGTATAAATTGATAACGTTTTACCTAATTAAAACTAATGATGGACTGTACTTCATTCTACGATCATAATTCTACCCTGTGTGAAATATCAAGACATGGAATATAAATTGGATTAGCCGCGTTTAGAATGATATTGGTCATGTCTGATGTGCATTAAGCTCCACGTGTTGCTCTGCCTCGGGCTGGTCACTCGATGGTGGACTCCCACTGGACTCGGACTTGTCACTTGACAGGTCACTCTTATTTTCAGTCACTGGTTTTTCATCTTTTTTACCACCTTGATCACAAGAAACTGTTAAATCTGTGATTTTACCATCAGTTTTTCCATCACTTTCATCAGCTTTGTGATCGGGTAATCTTTCAGTTTGTTCAGCATTATTTGATGGAGATGAGACTTCTGATTCAGCAGTGGAATTAAGTTTGTCAGAGGAAACCCCTGGAGGGACAATGGAATTTTCTTGTTCCTTAGGCAGGTTCCGTGGGTTATTGCTGGAGACTTGAGCCATTCCATTGTTCTCTGAGGGGTTCTTTGTAACCTCCGCTTGGTGAGGGACGGTTATTGTCACAGGCGAGGTTGGAGGCGTTTCTTCTGGAATCTCAAATTCCTCAAGATTTTCGACATCCAGTTTGCTGACGAGCTCTTCCAGCTTCTTTGCTTTGCGGAGCTCGTTCTCATGAATGATGGTGCACAGGTGCTCGGTGAGAAGCTCCTTCATTTCGGAAGATTTATGGAGATGGATCTTTGCAGCTACAAACTCTGACTCTGCCTTTTGGTATCGCTGCCTACACAAAAAAGAAAATGAAACAACGGCTTCAAAACAGCTTTAAAAAAAATGATGTTTGAGTCATTTTGTGGGTTGGAACAAATGGGAAAGTTGTCCTGCACTGTGTTAAGGGTGACATTACAGATTCAGGCATTCAGCCTATGTGAAATTTCCATACATATAGGGAACTTTCAAAGATTTAGAACTTTCCTATTTTTTATTCAATTTCATTCAAACTTTCACCAGTCTGCAACTTGATTTTTTCTGCTTTAAAAAAAAAGTTTATTAGGGTTGGATTCCCCTTTGGGGGAAGTTTAGAACTTGCAATAGCAATGAACTTTATCTAATTCATCTATCATGAATGGAAATCACTGGACTTAAATGTTATTAATCCACAATTACAACCCACATGTATATTCAACATACATGTAACTTTGATTGAAACTGAAAATTGTTCATGTTCCCAGCATATTAGGATAAGGGCACAAATAAAAACTTTGGTCAAATAATGACAAATATATATATATTTTTTTTTTTGTAATAACAAAATGAAAAGAATTCATTAAGTAATCATAAATCATAATAACACTGTAAACAACATATAATATGTGGGGTCTAAAATATGTTGTGCAGCTGTGTCCAAAGAAAGAAATAGGGTTAAAAAAATGTAGATTTCTAGAAATTGACATCTGTGCATTTGTTAATATCCTTCTGCTAGGTACACATTCAAATGATGTAATAAAGGTACTCACTGTGCATCGTTGAAGTCCCTGCTTATATCCTCGATCCTGTCTCTGAGTATACTGACATCGTTGGTGAGCAGTGTTTCTATCTTAGCCAGCTCCTTCTGTATGTATAGCAGTCTCTTGGCTTCTGCTTGGGTCTTCTTCTTTCTAAAAAACAAAACAAACATATATAGCGAAAACAATTTCTTTGAAGAGCATTGTGTGATTAATCCTAACATCTATATATCGAGGGGTCAGTGACACAAAGACGTAACTCCATTTTGAGAAAAAGTGGTTTATGTGTCACTGAGCACTTGGGCCTTAAGGAGTTAAGTCTATGTTTCACTAGCTATTGACTTCAATGGGGTGTTGGGTGGAGTTAAGTCTTTGTGTTTCCTGGAAAGCCCACATTTTTTCTGAACATTTTGATATCAAATATTCATTTTGGCAAATATGGAGTTACATCTTTGTGTCACTGAACCCTCAATATATGTAATGCAAAATAAAAAAATCCATGGAAAGTGACTCTGTTGGCTTCCTTTTTGGAGCCGTCTGTTTTATTCTACTGCAGAAAAAAAAAATCTTTTCAGATTGAGATACGATTTTGGCCTCATTTGCCATAAAAAGCTGATACCATTTCCTGAGTCCAAGCGGAGGCCACTTAGCATCTAGATTATCAGTCCCTCCCTACAGACAAACATTTGTTCAAACACCAAAAATAAAACAATAATAAAAACCAACAAAAATCAAGCTTGTTTTGATTGCAACTTACCTGTCAGCTATTGCTCTAAACAGAAGCTTTTTCTTCCTAACATTATCTTCCTCCATCTGTTTTTGTTTTTTCTGAAATTCCCCAAGTTTAAAAGTCTCCCTCCTGTAAAATAAAGGGGAAACAAGAAGAAAAAACAGTTATACATAGCTCTTTAATGTAAATAGAAGACAAAAAAACACAGCAAAAGACTGTTATCAAGAATTCAAAAGAATAGCCCCTCTCTAATGCTACAGATGGAGGTGTCATAGCCGAGTGGATACGTCACCTGAATGTGGATAACAAGCTCCGCGGTTCAAGTCCCACCGCAGCTCTAATGTCCTTTGGCAAGACATTAATCTACATTTGCCACACTCAACCCAGGTGATGTACATGTAAATGGGTACCTGGCAGGAATAAATTCCTTGAAATGCTATAGTGCCATAATGACAGCCGTGCTAAAGCCAGGGTAATAACTGCGAGCGCCAGGAGTATCAAGTCTGATAGATATAATAGCCCTATACAAGAACCAAATATTAATGTTGGAGCGCCTTGAGGACCTTGCAAGGTTGATACGTGCGCTCATATAAGAATCCAATATTATTATTATTATTATAATACAAGTCCATTTTTTAACACTTACTCATGCCCTTCTTCCTCATCTAAAATCTTGAACTTCTCCACCTCCTCTTCCTTCACAGCCTCCTGGGACTCCTTCTCAGTGTCTTTCACAACTTGTTTAGGATCCATCCCTTCATCTGTACGCCCATCTTTCTGTCTGTCTTCGGCCTTGCCTTGAGCAGGAGGAGGGGCTTTCCTCCTTGCCGGGGGTGGCCGTCTTTCAGCGGGCTCATTCAGCTTATTCCAAACATTGTGCTCGGCAGAGGAGACAGGCTTTCCTCGTGGACCCTGCGGCTTTGGTCTGGAGAGCATTTGGTCTGGACCGACTGGCTCTTGGCTCTAGCATCACAACAGACCAAGAAGCAATGATTTGTTTGTATTTAGTATTTATTGTCTATTTCTGGAGATTTATTTTTCACTGGTGTAATATATACAGATCAACATTTACTAATGCACTTTTCAATTGTAAGACGCACCTAGCGACCTCCGGGAATGGTGCGTATTGGTTGGGGCATTTACCAAAACATTTTTGGCACAGGTACCGTCAAATCAACTTTTGGTCCGTCATATCAATGACGAAAGTAGTGCGTCATTGTCAGTCAGTTTACCTGTGTGTGTCAATACGTGCTGCCACATGCGTCACATAAGTCACTGTATGTACCGTCATGTATGTGAATGGTCCGTCAAAATGTTGACACGGGGGTGCGTCATGGTAATCCGATATCCGACTCACATAGGACCAATGACGCGCCATTCTGGGGCTCGCTAGGTGCGTCTTGCAATTGATAAGTGCATACCAAATGAATTTACAAAAATTCTAGACATTAACAGTAAATAAACAAGGTTTACCATATGATTGAGCACAATTAACAGAAGGTCTAATGTTGTGTAATAAACACAAATTCAGGACAATAGTTAACACAGTATTTAAAGCAAAGCAAGGGCAGGTGTCAGGTGATCAAATGAATGAACAAGAAGATGATTTATAGATGATGATTTATTTACCCAACTGCTAGGAGAGCATGTATAGGCTTGTACATAATAAACCAGATGAACAGTTTTATGTGTATGCATTACAATTTTTCAAAAGAATTTAGCTAAACCATATCATACATATCTACATAGATACTTATGGATTTCTAACCTTCCTTGTCATACTATTATCTGGTAATAACAGGATCAGCTACAATGTACATTGTATACATTGAAAAGTATAAATTGATTGCATGTGAATAGCATTTACAACTTAACAAGCTGTCCAAATCTAATTTGAAGGGGGGAAAAATGGAGAAACTTGATATTTGTTTAATATTTGTTAATAGATTTTTACATAAAATCAGTCCCTGATAGACTTACCACTGACTGGGGTGGACCAGCTCTTCCTCTACCCCTGCTGCCACCAGGCCTTCCCCTTCCCCTCTGATGGTGCTGACCCCGACCTGAAAGAAAACAGAGGATATTGTTTGTTCAGAGCCAGTCTGCCAGAAGGACAATTAACTCTGTGTAGAATTTTCACCGTGATAGTAATAACTTAAAGCCCCACTGCACTACTTATAGTTATAGCTACTTGCGCCCTCAATATAGCAAACAATGCCTATTCGGTGAAGTCCGTCCCCCACGATCCTCTTTTTCTTATGTTAAGTGAGAACTGATTTGATGAGATAACCACCTGTCAGTGACCTTGCAGGGAGGTCTAATCCCCCTGGCCAAACTAGTGCAGACAGGCTTTAAAACAAAAAAGTGACAAGCCAAAGATTTAAAAAGAAGTCTCTATAGCTTACATTCATAATAATAATAATATGAATAATGGTATTTATTCAATAATCATCATCGCAGCTCGAAAGGAAGTTACACAGGAAAACCTGTGGAGTTTGAGCTAGGTTATCTTATCTTTGATAATCCTACACAAAAGAAGACATTGGCCTTTGGCGAATGAAACCTACCACCTCTGACTGGCTTTTCTTCTTCATCTGAACCTTGTCTCTTTAAAGCATTTAGCTGATCATCTGTAAACCCTGTCCATGCCATCCTTGTTCAAGCTCTCAATAAACTCAATTCATCAGGGACTGCATGAAGGGCGAGAAGAACAAAAACAATTACACATGGATGAAGTTTGCTTTACTTGCCCGCCACCCCCCCCCCCCCCCACACACGTACACCTTACTGCCTTAGAAGTTAGATTAAAGGTAATCTGAAGATTTTAATTTCAATAGACCTAGATTTCTAGTATACACATATTTTTTGTAATTCAAACATTGATTGAACGGCCTAGCTTAGAAGAGTTGGATAAATTAAAACGTCTGTAGATCTATAGATCTAGACCTACTTCTAAAACTTTGTATTTTTATAAAATATTAATCAAATATATCTAAGAAGTAAGAGACTAAGAATTAATATGCAAGATTGAAGATGTATTTAACCACGAAATATGAGCTAGAATTTAGAAAGTGGTCTCAAATTATTTTTATTATAGACTAAACCCCTAAAGATAAAATAAAATGTAAAAAAATGAAAATAAATGTGTTCATAATTTTAGGGCCTAATTAGTTAATACCGCCCCTGATAAACATTGATTCATTATTAATGGTAAACTCTATGAATAAGTATGAGGTGGTCGTTCACATTCACTTGCCAGGCCAGGCCAGGCCAGCCGGTAGCTACGTTTGACAAAATTCGCAAGCGGCGGCGCGGAGCAGCTCGGCCTCGGCGAACTCTCCGGAGTTACAACACAACATGTTCAACAATACATGGGACCGATATGATGAACTTTCAAATTACAGCGGAAACATCAACATGTCAGACAGCTCTCACAATAAAGCAAAGCTTCAATTTTACTATTCAGTTCATTCAAATGATTGAAAGCATAACTTACATAGTCCTATCGATCCACTCTTTTGCTGTAAAATACAATAAAATTATAATTTCGGGCGATTGTTGACGACGTGTCCACTGGCGAATATGAATATTTATGAGTTATGACGTCATACTTTCCTAGCAGACCACCTTATATAATTATATGGATTTGTTTCTGATTTACAAGCTGTATTAACATCTTGTATGGTAATTTGGAAATCATTTCAATAAACAGACATCTTAAAGACTTGCGAATAATCACTTGCACTAGATTGTGTGCCTTAGATATGTTTCCTTAGAAAATATAAGCTTAATTGCGTGGTCTAATTATTTGTTAACAATTAAGAAATTCATAAAAAAGAAGATAAAATAATAACATTCATAATGCAAAGGGTTCCTTTTATACAGACATTTAACCAAGATCAATTTTGTGCGCCTTGAAGTAAAATCTATATAGTGACAGGGGCGGATCTAGGGGGGGGGGGGGTTAGGGGTTTAACCCCCCCCCCCCCCGAAATATTGGTCGGCACTATAGCTTTTTGAAATTCGGGCCCGGGCAAAATGAAAAGAAAAAAAAAGATAGTACTCACACCCCCCCCCCCCCCCACACACTAAGAGAAATATTGGTCGGCGCAATTTTCAAATTTTGCTGGGTCAACCCCCCCCCCCCCTCCCCCTTAGCAAACTGAAGCTAGATCCGCCCCTAAATGGAACATTTCAGACATGCATAATATATTTATGCTATGTTATTATTAATGATGATGGAGATGCTGCTCTTTTAGGTTTGCTGGGGGTGGGGCAGGTTCTTTCGGCCCCCGCCCTTCTCCACACGTTGTTGGTCGGATTAACCGCAAATGATCTATTTCCCCTTCTTTTCACCCTATTTTTTCTTCTTCCTCTTTTTCGGTCCCTTTTAGCTCTCCTTTTTTCCTTTTCCTTCCTTAATTCTCTCCTTTTTTTTTTAGCGGGGGAGGCAAGGGCCTTTTGCCCCACCCCACCCCGATCCACAACTTGTTCAAACTATGGAAATGCAAGCATTTCTTTAAACAAATAGAACATTGTTATTCCTGGCTCATTTTTCCAGATTGTGGTGCCATGCATTATGAAAGGGCAGAAAATGAACTTTCTAGAAATGTGATTTTCTCTTTGAAATTCAGATACTGCCCGCCAAATAACTTTTTGGTACCCTCTCTTCAAATTGTTCTCAATCACTCATGCGTAAAACATGCATCATAATGAGTTGCATCAAATGAAAGGGGGGGGGGGGGATCTAAGCTTTACAAATATGACTTATAAGGTATCAAATATGCTCATCTGACCGTAATTTATTGCCCAAAACACCTGAGCTTCCGGGGGCTCCGGCCTCTGGACCCCACGCCAATTCGTGACATGCCAGTGTCACAAATAAGGTTTAAAAATATGCTCATCTGACGGTATGTTAATGTATAAAACCCCTGAGCTCCTTGACCCCACTGGGGCTTCGCCCCTAGACCCCACGCCAATTTACGCTACGCTCTGCCTTATCGTAAATACAACTCCCAGAAACGTTCAGCTGGGCCTGCATGTATAAAAGTGAGGTGATGCAGATTTTTTTTGTCTACGCCCCCCCCCCCCACAACACTTTTTTGCTCATTTCGCCACTGCCGGTGTCACCATTACGTACCAATATTTGTCTCGCATAATTTCAAATTTGCCCCCCCCCTCCAATAAATCCTGGATACGCGCCTGGGGCCCCCAAAGGGGCTCCCAACAGTTTTTTCTACACTGCTCCCCCCACCACCATAGGCCCCTTTTTTCTTTTTGAGGAAGCCATCGACATATTTTGCTTTGGAACCCTTTTATTCCTTTACATCAACATCAACAACAACAACAATAATTATTTTATCACCCCAAAATTGGAAAAATTATTAATTTTAATATCTGCATGGCTTTCCCGCCAAATTATTTGAATTAATTGTAAATATGTGGATTGAGATTCTTAGACCTTATTTGATTAATGGGGGTATTGGATTCTCTTTTCTTGTCTCTTTCTGGCTCTCTTTCTTTCTCTTTCTCTCTCTCCTTCTCATTCGGACTGAAAAAGTATTGAATATGATTATGTTTTTATGGATAAATCAGAATTGCTGTCCTTTGTGTACTTCGTATAATACTTTACTTTGTTTACAAGTTCACTTTAACCCCATTGTATCGACCAATTAAAAGAATAGCAATAAATATGTACTTTGAGTGACATAAAAATGTGTTAAAATGATTCTGTTTTTTATAAAAGTAAAACAAACTGAAAAGATACCTTCCAGTTACCAGGCGATTGCCTATCCACGAGACTAACGTGTCCAACAGCTAATTAATCATCATGAGTGGGAGTTCTTGTTAATAATTATTGTTGTATGTGTAGCAAAAGAAGTATTCTAAATAAATCAGAGAGTCGCTTATTAATATTATTACTGAAATTATAGCTTCATGATAAAGTTATACGGTAGTTATATGTTCATGCCTAATATTACGTCTTTCAAATGTCACAATTTTCAAACTGATTTTATTAAAGTATTCATTACCTCATGATAAAGTAGTGTAACAACATGCAAAAGTTTTTGTAAATCCATAGTGTCAGCAGGAGTGTGCTTTATACACTTGTTGTTATACAAAACTGTACATTAGTGCATTAAAGTTGTAGTATTTAGATGTGTAATCTATAATCTATAATCTATAATAATATGCAACGCGAGCAAACTAATCTCTATAACCATGACTTATACACAGATTGGCGCTTCAAAGATACCGTAGATACAAAGTACAGTGTTAGCAGTGCAGTGCACGTAATGCAAGTGAATTGGCTTTACGCACGCAATATTCTCTCAATATTTCATAATTAATTTTGCCTTTTTATACGCAGGACAAACCACGGAAGTAGTTGCAAGTAGATAAATAGGTAAGTGCCGATGAGCAATTTTAGAATAAGCAGCTATTAAGTGTATGGTAAACTTGCACCAGGGTACCGCTTTCGAAAATTCAAGAGAAGTCTGAACTAAATATTAAAATGTAAAAGTTGGTGCCTGGAACGTACGGTTCCATGTCAGGTCGCCCAATGTCAGCCCGCCCCCTTACAAAGTCGCCCCCAATTGGTCATGTCGCCTCCCGATTTTTTTTGCCGATTTTGGGATTCTTGGTCAGCTCGCCCCCACTTTTTTGGTCATCTCGCCCCCTAATTTGTTGTTTTAATTTGATGTATTTTACAAGTTCAAAGTCAAGCCATTTTTAGTTCTTTGCATCTCAGTATGAAGGGGTGACCAAAGTTCGCGCAGATTTTAGAACAAATTAGAAAATGTGATATTCGATCCATGTTTTCTCATATTCTACACAAATTTATTTATTTTAATTACTACCAAATGGACGGCAAAGTATTTTACTACCAATCATGGTTCAACTACAACATTTATCGTCGAAGGATTTCGGAGATATCGCGATCTAAAAATTCGATGTCCGATCGTGCATGCGCGCTGCATCTAAAAAAGTCATAAAAACAACGAGACCTAAGTTCACGCACGGGGGTTTACAGCTGATTTATACAAAAATACGATCCATCAAAAATAAGGTAATTTCATAATTTGCAAGGCAAAATATCATACAACCAGACGGTACCACTTATTACTTACAATTTTGAGGATATCTGCTCTCAAAATGAAGATTTCCAGACCCTTATCGGTAAGTTGGTAATTTTTCGGAACGGACGCAAATAACTGCAAAATGTGCCGATCTTTTGTCAATATTTTCACAATTTCGCACCCAATTCCAAAGAAAATTTCGTTTCTGGGTAATTTTATGATCCTCTTTCCATTGGTGATATCAGATTAGACCCTCTATTCCGATTTTTTGAGAAAGCGAACTTTGGTCACGCGCGAACTTTGGTCACACAGCCATACTATGTTATTACTTTATTATCACTAAATATTGAAATTTTTCCTCGTAACTGCATATTTTCGAGGATATTTGCATCTTAGTTTCCACCAGCTTACCGTAGATCTACTCGGTCTAGAAGTCTACTACCACATCGCTCGTTCTGACTCCATTGGCTTAGCTCTAGTGACGGAGATGAATGCTTGAATTCAGGTAAAATAAACTTGAATACAACCATATTTTCTGTATTGGTAATGAAAGAAAGTGTTGGTAAAAGTTGAATTTTCAAACAGCTACATTTCAACTCTAGACTATTGAATTATTCATTGGGAAGTTAGCGCTGCTGCGACCTAGCCTGAGCTGCGCCTGCATGCATGTACTGGCCGTACAACCGCCCACTCGCACCGGCGTTATTTTTGTAAACAACACACCCAAATCCAACACAGACAGACACACAAAAAACAACATGAGCGAAGCTACTCATTTGCATCTGGCCCATTCTGGGATTAATGTAGGCCTATAAATTTGTTTTTATGTATGTGTTTTGAGTATTTGATAGGTAATGTAATACGTATGACAATAAAATTCATTGAAATGTAGACCTAAATTTACTAAGAAATTCTGGTAAGATTGGGTTATCAACTTATCATCATAGATTTTTTGTAATTAACAACAAACGTTAACGCCACAGCGCTGTTAACAGTAACACAGACAAACAACAACATGAGCAAAGGTTTTTTTCAATACAGCTTCTTAATTGCATCTGGGATTAATACATTTAATTCATGCATACATTTTTGTGTTTATGTATGTGTTTTGAGTATTTGATAGCAGTGCAGTGGTGGTGCGCCACGCCCACAGGGGGTGTCTGAGGGCATAATGGCTCGCTTTGCTTTTGGTGCATACTTTTTTGAAAATTAGACCGATTGACATTCGTTCCGTTGGGGGGTGGGGGTAAGGTCATCTTTTTTAGGTCATCCATTAGGAATCAACACTCAAAAAGGGGGGGGGGGCACTCCAGCAAAGCAAGAGTCAATGCTAATGCGTATTGACCTCTAGCACTGCATACATGCTGTGAGGCAGGTATACCCATAGTCCATACACAGATACACACACCACACAATATCGCATAGACTCTACACAATCATGTCGATGCAGCTGTAAGCAAAGTTTGACACTAGACTTACAATTTGAATTTTTAAATAATTCTTTTTAACATCAGTAAGTTAAACAAAATGTATTTTACTGCTATTTAGGTGTCATCAATTGTCACCAAAGTACCGATTTTGAGTGAAATCAGTTGAGTTTTGTACAGTGGTGTTTGAAATGTTGAAAATCAAAAGCACAGCTTTTACTACACAGCCAGGATAGTGATGCTCCTATGTGTGGGGGGGGGGGGGGGGGGGGTTTCCAGAAAAACATACACAAATTAGAAGAAAAAACAGTATAATGCAGGGGGTGTCTGAGGGGGGATGTGCCCCCTCAGAAGTTGAAGATTTGTTTTTAAATTGATGGATAGATGACTTGATTTGGGGCATACTTTTTGCCAAATTAAAAGAAAACAGTAGAACGCAGGGGGTGTCTGAGGGGGATGTGCCCCCCTCAGAAGTTGAAGATTTTTGTTTAAATTGATTGATAGATGGCTTGATTTGGGGCATAATTTTTGCCAAATTAAAAAGAAAACAGAAGAACGCAGGGGGTGTCTGAGGGGGGATGTGCCCCCCTCAGAAGTTGAAGATTTTTGTTTAAATTGATGGATAAATGGCTTGATTTGGGCCATACTTTTTGCCAAATTTAAAAAGAAAACAGTCTTAAGTTCAACTAACAAGGAACAAGAACGCAGGGGGCGTTGAAGATTTTTTGAAATTGATGGATAGATGGCTCGATTTGGTGCATACTTTTTGCCAAATTAAAAAGAAAACAGTAGAACGCAGGGGGTGTGGCCCCCTCAGAAGTTGAAGATTTTTTTCTAAATTGATGGATAGATGGCTTGATTTTGGGCTTAATTTTTTGCCAAATTAAAAAGAAAACAGTCTTAAGATCAACTAACAGAAACAAGAACATAACAGGGGGGGGGGGGGGAGGAATAGATGAATTTGTCGTTACCATTGAACAATCAGCCATAAAGTTTGGAAGATACAAGGGATTCATTTGATTTTTTTCAGTTGGTGAAAGGATCTTCATCGTAAACCAATGTTTCAACTTCGGAAAATGTGAATGTAATATTAATGACGCTTCTAGTTCTATTAATAAAATCTGATCGCCTGAAGAGAGGAAGAAAGAAAAAAAGAAGAAGAAGATTTTAACCCCGAATCATGGGGGGGACATTTCGCCACCTGAAAATTCATGGGGGGGACGTGTCCCCCCCGTCCCCCCCAGGATTGACGCCATGACTGTGGTCCATTAAATTGGAATGTTGATTTCCACACCATATTAAAATTAAGGCCAACCATGACATGAAAAATAGCTTTTATGCTAGATCTATTTTTATTTTGTTAAGGAGAAAGGGACGCCTTGATTGTCATATTGATTTTGTTTTCTTTTTGTTCCAACAGATTGAAACTGATGAAGAGCTGGAAGGAGTTAACTGATGAGTAGACATTACAACATTTCTTATATTTGCAAGATGAAGCTGAAAGTCCATGCAGGTAAAATTGTCAGGATATTTTGCACACAAATATTAAACGACCCACCTATTAATTCACCAA